>WEKX01028169.1:2210-22655 GCA_013390025.1 Pitta sordida
TGTAAACAGCAATGAGGTCACCTCTGAGCCTCCTCTTCTCCAGGCTGAACAACCCCTGTTCCTGTAGTCACTCCCCATAGGGCCTGTTCTCCAGTCCTTTCACCATCCTTGTCGCCCTTCTCTGGATTCAATCATTAAACACTTCAAACTTTGGCACAATAGCTAACTGTCTATGAAATAGAGGCTTACATGACTGTGTTGCATTGCTAATAGGACATAAGTTGGGCTAGAATGTTTATGAGATCAAGTTCATTCATGAGAATTTCAGGAAGTGTGATATTTTCCTCTGACTCAAAACGCTGCATTGCAACGTCTCCGTTATGTCCCTGCCCATTTGCGAGGCAAATTTTTCGCAATTTTGATTCAGCCATCTGTGAGTTTAGGTGGCCGATGCATGCACAGTGCCTCTGCTCTGCCGAGGGGTGGTTCCATGGTGCCTGGGGGCAAGACTCAACCCACTCTGCAGGGAGGGTGCTTGCAATGGTGGCACTGTGCCCCGTCCCTGAACGGGGAAACTGCCCCACGAAAGTGAAGTAAGCTGTGTGCTGTTGCTGGACCAGCTTCTGTTCCCCCACCCTCTGGGACCGTACGGGCAGTGCTGCCCCTCTCTCATGGGACCAGTGGATGTTAAAGGGAAAGAAACTCCGATACCCACCCGAGCCCCCCACCTTCCCCACCCTGTGGTCTCCCGGCTGCAGCGACCGTGCTCCCACAGCCCAAACTCCACGCCGCTTCCCCCCATCACCCCGACCCCAGTGATCATGCCCGCGCCGGCAGCCCCATGCCAGCAGCCCCGCGGAAAACACGCCGCGGCACCGCGGGCAGGCACGCAGTTTCTGCAGCTCGCAATGGTGTTTAGAGCCCTGCAGCACCATGCCCTGGTCCCTTACCCCGTCCTGTGTTTCTCCTGTGTGCTCCACTGAGATCCAGCACAGCACCACCACACGCCATACCATTCCTTGTTACTCAAAGCCCAGTCAAAGCCCAGGCAGGGCTGCCTCTACCAGGACTTGTGGATGTTAAAGGGAAAGAAACTCCCATACTGATGCCCCTGCCCCACCATAAGCACGCGGGGTGTCGCAATGTTGCAAAGTTAAGGTTTTTCCAGGCTCCAAGAATGCCAACCAGAGCTCAGGAACATCCCTCCCCAGCCGCAGAGGCAGGGCAAGTGCGCGCGAGCCGGGGCAGGGTCCTTGGGGCCGGGCTGGCATGAGCACCAGGGCTAGGCTGGGCCAGGGGGCTGGGAGGGGGAGCAGCTGCGCGGGGTTTGGGCTGTGAGCACACACAGTCACAGCAGCTGCTCAGAAATGGTTCCCTTTGCTTGCCTGTGCTGAGATAGATCATGGGAAGGAGCGGAAAATTGTCTGCAGTCCTCCAGAGTACCGGGGGGTGGAGCAATGGGCATGGCCTGCATGCATATTAACGACCTGCACTTCTTTGCGAGTTTAGCTTTTTGTGAGGCCTGTGGCCTGACCTGTTCCCCCCAAATGACGGGGTATAACTGTGTAACATTGAAAGAGATTTCTCGTGATTAACACAGCTTCCAGTCTAAACAGAAGATGGGATAGGGGAAGCCACATGTGAATAAGCATTAAACACAATAAGAATAATTAAACATATACAGCCTCAGTCAGCGGAGTTTATCTGAATTTGTTTTAAATACTTAAACCTCTTTCCTATTCTTTGGTTAGTTCGTTTTTTGTAACCTCTTTTCTTCCTCACATTTAATCACTTCTTTGGTGTTTGGAGACTGACTCCTGATTCTGTGATCAGGAAGACTAGTGGCAAAAGCTCTGGGCAAATGAAGAAACTCAGTGTTTTTTAAATTTATTTTTTCAAATTTATTTTTTTACTTTAATTTAATTTTGTGGGCATCCTTGAGTAATTTTCTATTTACCTAACCAACTCATGTTTATGGACACTAATTAGTGAATTTAGTAAAACACTTAATTCTCCTTTCTGAAAGATGAATTACATTTCAGAGTCAGGGAAAGCAAAATTAATTGAGCAGTGGAGTGAGGCCTGTTATTTTCAAAATACTAGACTCTAATCTACTTGGAGATACCACAAAATTAATTAATGCGTATTCTACTGTGATATCACTGTAGACAACAGGCAGGTTATATTTATGTAGGCATATAAATATCTTAATTTTCTTGACAGAAAATTATTTGACTTCAAGTATCTATTAGCCCAGGGCTAGCTCATTTGGAAGACAGTAATTCCTGTGTAATTTTCTGCCTTTGAAAACTACACCATGACTATTAGCTTTGTTGTTAAAGGGAATATGAATTTTAAATGTGAGTGCCTTAGACCCTGACCTTAGTTTAGTTTGAAATCCAAAGAATGGCAACAAAGCTGGTGAAGGGTGGAACAAATCTTATGAGCAGCAGCTGAGGGAGCTGTGGTTGTTTAGTCTTGAGAAAAGGAGACTCAGAGGAGACCTTATCACTCTCTGAAAAGAGGTCGTAGCCAGGAGGGGGTCAGTCTCTTCTCCCATGTAACAAGTAATACGTAATAGAATAATAAATGTGCTAGGGGAGGTTCTAGTTAGAAAAATTTCTTCACTGAAAGAGAGGTTAAACATGGGAATGGTCTGTATGGAGTAGTTTAGTCACCATCTCTGGAAGTATTTAAAATATGTGTAGAAGTGGTGCTCAGGGACATGGTTTAATGGTGGATTTGGCAGTTCTGGATTAGCAATTGGATTCGATGACCTTAGAAGTTTTTTTCAAATACAGTTGGCCCTCTTGCACTTTGCACCCCCCATATTGTGACTTCAGATCTTAGTGACATGATTTTTTAGTGATGTAGGAGACCTGTTTCACAACTGCGCATGAGTGACCTGCCGTCACAGTGGCAGTGGCAGCGGCGGTGGCAGCCTGGGCAGTGGAATGGGCGGCGAGGGGGGCGCGGGCTGCAGTGGGGGCAGCACGGGCAGTGGCCGCGACGCAGGTGACGGTGGCAGGAGCAGGGGCCGCACAGCCGCCATTCAACATGGAAGTCGGGCTGTGCGGGTCCCAAATAAGACCGTGGGTGCACGATGTAGGAGACCCGACTGTATTCTAAAATAGTCTATGATTTTAATTTAAATAAGAAATCTAAAATAGGATCTCTCAATTTTTTTGCTTTTCTACATGCTTTGTCCACATCCTGAAGGACACAGTACAGTATTTTGAGAACCACGTAGCATCAGTTCATCACTTAAAATTGTTTTCCCGGGAGTGGTTTATAGCAAAAAATATAACTAGCTTAATAGCATGAGTTTTAATGAGCTTACCTCAATTTGACATAGACATGCCTGCACTTCTGTGTCTATATTTTTCGTAAAATCATAGAGTAATATATGGTCTGTTTAGCCATCTGTTAAAATTTTTTAATTTAAATTGAACAAGCTGGTCTGCGTTAAAATCATAAAGGATAGGAAAAAGTAATGAAGACATCCAAAAGCTCTGTTAAAAGATGCATACTAAGCTTCACCTAATGTTAATGGTCACAACTTTATTTTAATGTATGCAAATAGCAGTAAATTAATGCACAATGCAGTATTTTTGTGATCGGTTACTTCTTTGTTCATCCTTTCAATCAGTACCACAGTGTCATCCACAGTGAAATAAACTTCATTAAAAAAAACGCCAGTGTTTAAATTACAGTGTTGCTGTATTGGGTCTGTCTGGGTCCATAGCAGCCCTTGCAATTCTGTGCTTCAAAAGGGTGTTGATAACACAAAATGTTTTGACTACAGCCGGGCACTAATCTCACTAATGTCCCTTCCCCCCAGCTGAGGGTGAGATTCTGGGAGGGGACACGAGCTGAGGTTGCATAAATGTGGAAAAAGATGCAAGCATCATAAATACCTTAAAATTATTTACTTTAATTCAGCAAATTCCCACCTGACATATGGAGTTGTAAGGGGAATCTTATTTCTCTTTAAAAAACTATACTTATTTCTGGAATATTCAGTGTCATATTTTTCAAAAGAATCCCTCTTCCTTATTGCTTCCTGCTTATGTTGATTCATAATTATAATAATGCAATTTTTCTATGAACAACTCTTTTGATAATAGCATCCATAACAAATACTGCTTTATCTTCTTTCAACTGTGTGGAGCCTTCCTTTTTCCCATAGCACCTTCTATAGATTGCAAATGTAAACTTCTGTAGCCTGGATGTTAAGTTTGGATCCCTTAAAATTGTTATTCTCACTGGAATGAACATCAATTTCACAAAAAATTCTTTCCAATTAATTCATATTGATAGTGTTTAAACACATTAGGCTTTTCTTTTAAGGCTCTTTTGTTTATTTCTCTCCTTGTTACTCAGCATCACAGTAAGACTGATACCTTTCAAAGACAAAATGACCTGTCAGGGTCTCTTGAGAGTGAGAGGCTCTCTCTCTCTACGGTTGTCTTTCCCTTGTTAAGTTTATTTGCTCCTGGAATGCTGTTCTTTCAGTTTCATCCAAAACAAACCTAAGCAACATGAATAATTTCTGCCTCAAAAGGAAACAAGTGAGCTCTTACAATGCCATGTCTCCCAACAAGAACAACTTAATCCTGGCTTTTTCTACTTTTCTCAGCATTCTCACCAGGACAGAGGGGAAGGGACCATTCATAAGGTACTCAGCTATAGGATGCTTTTCAATGTAAATATTGTATCTTGCTGAAGAAAGTAGCAGCACCTACTATGCATAAGTCCAGAATACTTACTTTACATTTTGGCTTACCAATAACTTTTAATTGATTTATTTAATCACCAAATACATGCTTCATCACTTTTGCACCTCTTATGTTCTTTTTTTGGACTTCCTGGCTGATAGTGTAATGCAAATAAAACTGCGACCATACTGTAGGTGCCTTCATTTTAATACAGGTCTTTATGAAATGTTGTACTTTATTTCAAATACAATTGTGGGGATTTAAATTCCTCATGCAATCAAATCTTCAAGTGGTAGTTTCATCCCTTAAAAGAGTTTGATGCTGATGTTTTGTTTCTCATTAGCAGTAGAGAGATTACATTTATTTTAGAACCCAGGATTTATGCCATTCCATTAGTCTACATCTCTCTCTTGCTTATAGCTCCAAAAATCTTCGTAGATCCAAGTACCTGCTGTTACATTTATAGATACTAACAGAATTTGGAGTATATACAGTGATAAACACTGGGCAAAAATTAAACCAAATCACATGTCCTTAGGGATCCTTTATTATAAATTGTGATATTTCTCTAGTTAAATTAACCAGATAAAGCACACTCCTTCAAGTCAGTTTGAATTTTATTTCAGAGAAGAACTGTGAGAAGATTAATTTGTTAGCATATGGATGTCAAACTGCCTTGGAATTGTAATGAACACAGGGTAAAGCAGCCTAGCTGAGAAAAGTTACCTGACTGAAGAGTGGAGGATGAATAGCACATGACTGTGGAAAGTTAGCAGTCTTCCCTCCTTGCTGGAACCAGGTTCAAAAGTTGTTACTGCGACTTTTATTGCCAGCTACTGGCATGTTGCACCTGGAAAACATGTGTTCCAGTTTCACAGAGTCTGCCATGAGAAATCTCTCTTCCTTCAGTACTATTAAGTGATGCTTTGTTGCTCTTGGTCATGGCAAAGTGATTTCTAGGACAGCAGGAAGGACAATATGTAACTACATATGTTTATTGTACAATTTTAGAGGGTTTCCATACTTAAACACAACAGCTAAAGACCAAGTGATAAATCACAGTAGAATTATGTGCTGACCAATGCTTCATGCCATTGATAACCAAGAAGCATATGATGTCAGCTCATTTTTTCCTTTTTTGCTTTTAAATATCTGAGTGGAGATTTTATGGAGGCAGAACAGTTTGGGCATCCAAATTATGTATGAATTTACCTCCTCTGCTTGCCTTTGTTTTATTATTTGAGTTTATCATATATTGCAATAAAAGGTAACCTTTCAGAGTCCCTGTCCAAAAAAAACCCCTTCAGATTTGTTGACATGGAACCTTTCCAAACAGAAGGAAAAACATTCTGCTATTCTTTTTTCCTTTTTTTTCCCCCCTTGGGGAGCTTTCAAATGTGTTCCAGTTGGGAAGAACACCAAGCATCAAAATCCTAAAATTCTTTACAAAGCTCAACAGGCATTGTCTACAGTTGTTGTGGTGCTGCTCAGGATTACATTCCCCCAGCCAGCACAGGCTCAGCAGCTAGAACTCACTGGAAGGGTGATTCACCATTGTAATGGGCTGCCCGGGGAGGTGGTGGAGTCACTGTCCCCGAAGGTGTTTAAATGTAGGCTGGATGAGGCATTTAGTGCCATGGTTTAGATGATGGGTTACTGTTCACTAAATATCTGTCCGCAATATTAGGCTACAAAACATTGTCTTATATAGTGACATGTCAGCACATAGGTACAGGGAGCTGATATTTAATCATCAGGGAGAGAAAATAGTAACTTGGGGGGGGGGTGGTGTTGGCAATTGTTTTTGCCTGTAGGTTAAGGCAATAAGGCAAAATTATTCAAATGTTTGATCTGGATGGATGTGGAAGGTTATGGATCTGTTTGTTTTTAGAGGCAGGGGAATGTTCTGTGTTACTTTATGGTGCTCCTGCTTTGCAGAAACTCTATTTAAATTTCACAGTCACTCTCCTGACTTCTTTTAGTCCCTTCCTTGCATGTTATCCTACATGTGGGAAGCCTTGTTAGTAAGTGGGTGACAGTAATGCTGCTTCACTTAAAGTCGGGGCTCCTGAACACAGTTTACTCAAGAGTGCAATTGGAAGCATTTCCATTAACTAGACTTCCACAGAATTCTTCTTGGAAACAATGACAGGTTAATGTCGTTTTTGTTTAAAAAAACTAATAAACAACCAACCAACTTGCAGAAATTTGGACTTTTTGTACATACATATCAATTGTGACAAATTATTAGTTGAAGAGATCCTATATTTTATAAACTTAAAGTTATCTGAAACTATTATTTCAAAGCAAGATTGAACATCCTCCAAGTGTCCACATCTTCTTACATCAGTTGGGGTATGCTATTGTTTTAGTATAGCTTGACTGTTACTAGGAAGATTAAGTCAATCACCTTCACTCTTTACTCACAAATGTGAAATAGACATGATTTCTGTGCAGCAATGTGAGTACCACAAAGCGCCTTTCAAATTGCTATATTCCACAGTGGTTGTTTTGAGGCTATCTGAGCTGACTACAGTTGGGTCTCCTATACTATGGTAGCTTGCGTCTTCCCCACTGTGTGCAAAGCCTGCCTTCTGCGTTAATTGGCAACTTATAAATATGCAAATTTGCCCCGTACCCTTATACGCCATCTGGCGCTCCGGCACTGTTTTGGCACTGCACTGTTGTGTGTCAGTGTTTGTATCGGTGTTTCCCAGCACCCACGGCCACTCCAAGCTGGGAAAAATCCCTTTTCCACTTGGCTGGGAACACTGGTGCGGGGGGGCTGCCCAAACCACTGTCCTGGTGTCTCTCCAGGTGGGTAGACCTTGTCTCTCCATACTCAGGGTAGACGAGTACGTCTTAGAAAGTCTCAGACACCATGTCTAACCTGAGAGTGTGTAAAGCTGCAATATGGGGGGCGCGAAGTGGAAGAGGGCTGACTGTATTTCTTATTTACAGTCAAGAATATCAAGTTATTAAGGTTTCACAGAGATGAAGGGTACAGCCTGAAGCAAAGCTGCATATACAGTGGACTCTTAAAAAAAGTTCTCATTGATAAAAGGTAAGAAAGGGATGAAATGCATTAATTGAGGTCATGCTGAAGAAAAAGAGTGATGCTAAAGAGAGACACCATGGCTCATGGCCATAGGATCACACTATTTCTTTGGTCTCACAGGTTTCTCAGTGCTCTCAACTGAGGCGCCTCTGCATTACATATTGCAAAACATTCCTATTTCAGATACTACTGTGATTGTAAAACCATTTTGTTGTATTAGCACAGTAAATGTTCCTCCATGCAGGAAAAAATATTGTGTCCTTTTGTAAACCACCTGTTTCTACCTTCAAACCTTCTCAAGGCCTCAGTGACAGCAGCAAACACCGTACTGGAACACAATTTTGCACTCAGAGATTTCAGTTTCTTTAGCTCAACAAAGAGAAGGTGATGAGCAACTTTTGTCCATTAGACTCTACAAAATGTATTACAATAGGGAACTATTTAGCTCAGCAGAAAAAGATACAATATTTCAATACTTAAAAGGTGCATTGTGAAAAAAATCAAAGATTGTGTGTGCCTAGTGCTACCTACACTGTTAGTGCCAGTTCTGCCCATAAAAAACATCATGCCCAGCTGAGATCCCTGCAATTGGGTCTCTGAGATGGACCTCTGCTCATGCTATGCCTGTACTTACACGGTATCTTTTACCTGGGCACTGGCATACTGCTCTGTGTACTGTCTTCTCTGATATACCTATGGTCCTGACCAAGAAACATTCTTATTCCTTCCTGACCAAGCATCAGTGATTCTGTTCTTAATCATTCTCCTGCTTAGATACAAGGAGATTTTGCACCTTCTTCTCAAAACAGAATTCAACAGCACCACTCCTGCTCCTCTGTTCTTGCTTTTATTATACTGTGTTTTTGCGAAGCCAGTATTTACTCAGTGCAGCTCAAATCTTTCCTGTCAGGAGCTCTTTACACCTCTGACATCTGCACGGAGACAGAGAGCTTCCACAAAAATAGACACAGCTTTTAACTCTTGCCTTATATTGTCCTTATTCCTTCTAAGAGGGTGGTCCCAGTGTCTTGCACTTCCTTCATCTACCTGTATCACACATATGACACCCCACAGCTTTTAGAAAGAGAATGACACATGAATCAAAGAGTTGCTATTGACAATAAATAAAATCTAATATAATACATATAATCTAATCAAATATGACCTTATCTAGTGCTATCATACAGTAATGTGTGGTTTAATAAATACATTTACATATACTATAATATTATAATTCTATACTACTCCATGCTATGTTGTAATATAATTATAGACCTATTGCACCAAGAAGACTTCTTATTTGAGGGGGGGAAAAAGGTTGGAGTTGAATAAATTATAGATTATTAAAAAAATAACAAATAGACTGGAATGGCTCAGAGAACATGGGAATTTGAATTTTTGTGATGATTTATTATGTTTACTGTATCTATGTTAGTAAAAAGTGCAACTGCCTGAGCAGAACTTTTTCTGGCTGACATAGCACACAGCATTTATTTTTCTCTTTTTGCTAGAGAAACGAGAGGCTTTTTATGAATTAGTGTACTGCAATACTGAGTTTTATATTATCTATAAACTAAGGTAGTAAAAAAAAAGTCACATCATTTTAACCTTGGGATGCAATAGGAAATGTGGTGGATGTGTAAAAATTTAATGCCCTCCAGTGTCTGGTTAAGTGGTCAGTGCTGATGAGTGGGAGTTTTAATTTGTCACATAGTAGTATATTTTTCCATCTTTTTCTTCCCAAGGGATCTCTGAGGTGTGGGCTGCATTTCCAAAGCATCTAGGACCTGCAACTAGTCTGATGGTGAGGAGATAGATTGGATGTTAGGAAGAGGTTTTTCACAGAGAGAGTGATCACTCATTGGAATGGTCTGCCCAGGGAGGTGGTGGAGTCGCCATCTCTGAAGGTGTTTAAGAGAAGACTCGATGAGGAGCTCAGTGACATGGTCTAGATGGTGGGAGGCTTGGATGGATGGAGCATGGTGCCCATGGTTCCACGCTTGTGGACCTGATCCCTGGGTGGGTGTTCGCTTGGGAGTTGCACTAGACGATCCTGTGGATCACTTCCAACTCAGAATAACCTGTGAACCTATGAGATGAGTAGATCTTAGCTGAAGCTTTTCTGGTAGCTTGAAATTCAGCTAAATACTAAGCTCTTTCCCCAAATCCGAGTTATTTTCATCGTGTTGTGTATCTTTCAACTAAGTTATTTCAGTTTAAAAGAAATCAAAGAAAAAAAAAAAGGTATTTCTGCCTTGTAGTTGTCCTGTGCTACATATCTTCCGCAGATACTAGACCTAGAGTTTTTCAGGTACATTACTGTAGCTGTCTAAATAAAGCTGGTATCATGAGTTGCAGTGTGGGATAGACATAAAAGACAATAGTGTCCTTACTATACAAAGACTTAGGGCTTTTGCAGTGTCTCATTTCAGTGCTGCATTCCCAAAAAACAGAAGATAAATAATTCATCACTAAACTATGTTAAAATACATTTTAATTCCAACTCCCACTTCTGTTGGGTGACAGTTCTGGATGAAAAGCTGAACTGGTCTGAATGAACCCAAAAATTTCCCATTCTTTTTATTTACTTCTTTTAGATCAAAGCAAATGAAAAGCAAACACAACCTCTTTGTTTGAATGGAGTAAACAAGACAGTATCATAAGCATGAGTTTTGAAGAAAGTGATGCAGATATTTTACTCCTTTAACTGTTACCTACTACATAAAGCCAAGTCAACCATAGCTGAATAGATTGTTCTGGATACCCAGGTATTTTCCATTTTCAAAAAACACCAGTTTTCCTCCGAGTTCCTCCCTGTGTTTGTATAAAATATTACCTTGTCTTCTCTTTGACAGTCTGGACAACAAAAGATGATGCAGTAAAACCCTATGGTCTGCGTGTTTGTGTGTGCGCACAGTGCTTGCCAATCCTATGGGATAAGAGCTGCCATATAAATGTAAATACAAATCATAGTCTTCTTTGAACTTATGACCCTTTGCTTCTGTCTTTTTTGGCAGGATACACAGCATGAATAACCATTCTCAGACTGAAATACTGTGATAAATCCTGCTCCTTGCTAATTTTTCAAAGTCTATATATACTTAAGCTTTATTGTTGAGCTTTTCTTCAAAGTGAAAAATAAATGAAAGTCAAAGTTTAGGATACAATAAATTTTCAAAGCAGCTCTAAACTTGTGGCTTTGGTTTGCAGTATGTAAGTGAAATATGTACCTCTGACTCTTGCTGAAAAGTAAGAAAATTGAGCTACTTTTTATTTCTTAGACCTACCATTTCTTCATCTTTTTATGTTTTTTGTTTGTTGGGTTTTTTTCCCCACTGCTAGCTGGTTTTGATAGTCCAAAAGTCCATTACTCACAAAAAAGATCTGCTGGTTTTTTTGGAATTTTGTACACTCTCAAACGTTGCCTCAGTGTTTTGTTTTTCTCTGGGCTTACATTTTTGACCCAATGCTTTACCTGAGCCACACATAAGCCAGGTCTTGCTTGTCTGTAAAATGTCATAGCTTTTTATCCAAATACTAAATAGATTTTTACATCTAACAGCTCTTTGTGCAAAGAATTTCTATTACTATGCTCCCTTCTTTAAGACAGAGACACGAAGTAGTAATGTGTGTAACTTTACTGAGTCTTGCTTTTAAACTTCTCTTTTCACTGACAGAAATAACATTTTCATTACAATTGCCTGAACTTGAAACATATGTTATTTGGAATTTTGGACACCAGCAAATCTCACAGATGCTAATTCAACTTCAAAGCAACTGGAATGAACTGACTTTGCTAATACAATTTTAGAGTTTGTAAGTTTGGAGGTGTTGTTAAGGTCGTACTAAAAAGGAAGGTGCTTCCAATCTACTCAACAGTTGATCAAATTGTCATAAAAAATTCGAGATATTTCTATTTTACTTTGTGAGCTAGTTCACTATATTTCTTCCTTGGTCCTTTCTTTTTGGCCCATGGCTTACTGGACCTGAACCAGCAACTCCCACTGGTTGAGAACAGACAGTTCCCTATACTCATTACCAGTATGGAAATTTGCCATCTCCATTCTGTGCCACTAGGTTGACAAACTCATCTGATGACACAAGTTCTTCCCAGCATAACCCATCTAGTTGTCTGTCCCCAAAGGGAAACATCACTTTTATCAGAGGTCAAAAAAGATATATGCCACTGAGATTGCAGGACCTTTTTTTCATTATCAGAAAACCTAGTAGTGCCAAGTGTTAAAGTGTTTCCCAGGAAAGTAATTGTCACCATGGTTATACATGGAAGTCAATATCCACTTTTCACTTTTGATCCTTTCATTCAAACTTTGAATATTAATAATAACAATCCTGAGTCCTTAGAAGGAAATGTGTTTTCTATCAAAGAACAAATATTATTACATAGGACAATTAATGCCTAATCACGGAATCACAGAATATTCTGAGTTGGAAGGGACCCACAAGGATCATTGAGTCCAACTCTTAAACAGCACCACTGTCTCCCTGGCGGGAATTGAACCCCTGGTCTCCTGTATGAGAGACAGGGACACTCGCCACTGTACTAAAGTGGATTTTGAATGAATCAAGATTCATCAAAGAACTGGTTTCTACATCTTTCTATACTTTATTCTTAAGAAGAAAATGCAATGGATATAACACCAACAAAGAGGATGAGAAGTCAGGCTAGCCAAAAAGAAAGTTCGTTGATGAATGTGTTCATATAAATTTCCTCAAGAATAAAGAGGAAAATTAATAATATATTTTAAATTCTTTCTGTGATCTTTCTTGCCAGCTTGGTTTTTGTGGGTTTATTCAATTGAATTATTCTTGGAAGCCATGAACAACATCCATCTCACCACAACAGTGATGTGTAAATCTGAGCTAGACAGTGCCCAGAGTGGGCACCTTCAGGGAGAAAGACAACTCCTCTCTCAGTTTTAAAGACTGACTTTAGAATTAAGCTAATCTTGTCCTAATATAATAATTTTTCTCCTTAGGTTCTGAGGAGAGCTCCAAGATATACAGAATGTATATATATATATGTGTGTGTGTGTGTGTGTGTGCGCCCATATACAGTCGGGTCTCCTATATTGTGGATCCACGGTCTTAATAGGGTTCCGCGAATATGCTAATTTGCCCTGCACCTGCAGATGGCTCCTCGGCGCTGTTTTGGCACTGTGTTGCTGTGTATTGGTTGCCATGGTGGCTGTGCCAGGAGGGTGGCGAAGCGGCGGAACCCTGGTTGTGCCCGGGAGTGGGTGGGGAAGCAGTGGAGCCTGGGGAGGGGGCGAAGCGGAACTGCTGGTGGTGCAGATCGTGCATGCATAATTGCAAAAAGGGGCCTCCTTCATCATTAAAAAATCATGCCGTTAAGATGTGAAGCTGCAATATGGGGGGCGCGAAGTGCAAGAGTGCCGATCGTATACAATTATGTAGATACATTGGAAGTCAAAGATCAAGTACAAGCATCTGTATTTGGAAATAAAGGCCCTGTACAATGAATATATGGAAGCAGAATGGTTCTTGAGCTTAAGATGAAATGAGAGAATGTGCTGTCTAAACAGTTTGCAATCTTTGGTTGCTTTTTTAAACTTTGTTATTTTTTTTTAATGTTATTTCTGCAATTAAACAGGAAACTCACTTTCCCACAGAAATTTTCATATGAATATTTGCAAAGATTTTTGCAAGATTTAAAATTAGAACTTCTAACCAGAAAAAAAAAATACATAAAATATCAGACTATTTTACCAGAGATAGAGTTTACTTGCCTGTATTTCTATTTCCTACATATTCATACTAGCTATAGCCTCTCTGTGGCATTACCTGTTCTTTCTTAAGGGCAGAAGGGAAGAAAACATTGAAGTCTTCCCTGGAAAGGCTATAGAAACTCATCTCAAAGAATTTGTTCCCTAAGGATTTTGTCCAAGGTAATTTAAACTACTGAAACAAATTCTGATAGCTAATTACAGATTTTATATTTAGTGAACATGTAAAGTATCTCTGTGCCCTATATGTTGATCTTTGCATTCCTACTGTGTTCAGATATCCTTCAGGTGCCCATACAGGAAGACTAACTGTACTTTTTGATTTTATTTCAGTTTCACAATGTTTATCTGAATCTTTGCATCTCGTGTGACCTTGAAGGTAAGACTTTGTTTCTCAAGTGTGCTGCTAAATGTTGCTGTACACTGACAAGAAAACTTCATCTGCCTCAGCAAAAACTCCTGTTCTGTTTAACATGGCAGGAGGTCACTCAAAACACAACTGGAAGCTTTCAAAGTTTTGTGCAGAGACTGCCACCATCTGTATGGCATCAAGGAATATCTACTGAGTATGCAGGAGTTCTATTTCCAGTAACCCGAAAAGGAAATCAATCCTGATGCACCTAGGGTATAAATATTTAATGCTTTTATCTTATCTCTTAAAAGTATTTTTAATTAAAAACGCTGACATTTTTCTTTTTCCTCCTTGTATTAACCTGTAGATGGCAGGAGTTACAATAATGCAGAGTAAAAAAACCTTCTCTTTGGCATTTTTAGAGCAGCAACATATATTGCTTGCTAGTTGCAACAGAATATTTTTAAAACACCTTAAATTTGTTTTTCTTTTTTAATATTCCTCAAAGAAATATAACAGAGGAGGAGATAAAAACTAAGTTGTAGTTCCAGATGAAGAGTCCTTTAGTTTTTCCATAGATCCACTACCGTTAATGTCCAAGAGCTTCCCTTTTTTAAAGCAACAGTTAAAATAAAGTAACAGTTAAAATAATTTTATTGATGATATCAGATTTTAATTTTTAAGGAGATTTCAAACCACTGTCATAAATTTTTTCGCATTTATACCGGCAGATAATTCTGTAACTGAAATAGATTCTATTAAATTCATTTTGTGTTTAACAAAATTAAAAGAAACTGAAAATAACAGCAAAAACTAGCTTTTTCAGTGTCAGATGCCAACCGATTATTTTCCTTCGAAGTAATGTTTGTGTCAAAATGAAAAAGAAATGGGATTATGTGAAAACCTCTGTTTATATGTTTTAAGAGGTTTTTTTGCAATATGACGACACTTCGAATTGTAATATCATAATGAATAGTCAACAATCAATTTTTGCCTTATTCTGTTCCTGTCTCATTGATGAGAAAGCCAGTTGTAGATCATACTGGCTTTGTACAATTTTTTGTTGGGTTAAAAAATGTCTTTGAAACTATACTTCCAGGTAATATCAGAATTTTCAAGGATCCATATGCCTTCTGCTGGCAGCAAGTGTTTCACAAGAAGCTTATGAACACACTTTTTATTACAGATTATTGCGAGTTGGAAGGGACCCAGAAGGATCATCGAGTCCAACTCTTAAACCACACCACTGCCTACCCAGCGGGAATCGAANACAAGTGTTTCACAAGAAGCTTATGGGCTGCTTTGCAATGCAGACTTAGAGGGCTTCTGGCTACAAACCAGTGGGGAAATTACTCTTCCTTTTCATTCTTTCTTTTTTGCTTTAATGCAGCATAACTTCACCAAATGAGGTCTTTATAGCTGTCTTGATCTTGACATAGCTCATACATGAAGTTGATTATTCAAATACAATACGGGTCTATGTATTTGATTGCCTTGTTGCAGAGTTTTTTGTTTTTAAATTGATTCTTTGTTTGCTTGTTTGTTTGTTTTTCCTCTTTGCTGTCCATGTAGAAGTTTGGTATTTAAAAAAGAAAACAACTTCCTCAATGTTTTGGATGTTCTGAACTCCTTTCCCCTCCCCCTACATCTGTTTCTCTCTCTCCTTTACCCTTCCTTTGATTTTCAATTATTAACTAGAATACAAATGCCTCCTCTACTGCTGAAATACATTATTAAAAAAAGCAGGGGGAGAAAGGCATCTGTTACAATTACATTCCTATTCATGGAGCTATGATTGACTTGAAATAGTTTCCCTAGGGTAAAGGATGGCTAAATTTCTGGATTGAAGCTCTGTTGCTTGTGATAGAAACACTTGTAAAAGAATCGCAGTGCTTAAATCTTACTATTTCTGAAAGTACTTATTTATAACCTGAGGTTTTTTCCTCATTGTAAGATAGAAAGGTGGTACATAAAGCTTTTTCAAATATAGGCAACAAGAATTAGGGCAAAACACTGCAGCAGCACAACACAGCAGGAACCACGGAACTGTAGCACAGATAGATACAAAAAAACTTGTTTAATTAGCAAGTATATACTGCAGTCTAATAAATTATTACTGTTCATTATTGCTTTTTTATAACATATCCAAGTGGATTTCAAAATTCCAGGAATAGAATTAGGACTTCTCATGACAATTGCAGTAAAGATGTGTAATAAATATTTATCTAATCTTCAAAACCTCCAGAGGACAATTCATCCCATGTACTATAAACACTTACCTATTACAAAACTCTTTTTGTTGCACTCCAGAGATGCTTGATCTTCTCTGTCAACTTTGCAGAGAACCCCTTTGACTAGGTTGCGAACACTGTTATGATTAAAATTAGGTGAGATGAGTCCCATATGAAAAAATGCAGATAAATGGGCCGTATTTAAATAAAAATATTATGTGTCTAATTAAGCTATAAAGTTTACTGTCAAACTAATGGTGAATAATTCATGTCATCTACTCTCCTAGTGGAGGCAAGAAAAGTGCTATAACTGGAAAGTGTATGGCAGGTGCCTAATGTGGACTTTTTGAATAAGGACCAAGGTTAAATATATTCTCTCCGTGTTATGTAAAAGGCAAAAAATACCTCATTAATGCAAGAATCTTAGGTTTCTGAATGAAGTTTTCAGTAATTGTATTTTCAAGGTGGAAAAAGATAGGCACAAAGGCTAAATTTGGCCTCACATCTTTCTTAGTCTTCCGCTATAGTTAGCGAAATGAACCATTACTGAGATATTGATTTAGGTGCTTGCTCTAAATTACCCTCTCCATTAAATGGAGCAAAAACTTGCAAGAGAATAGTCTCGCTCAGGTAATGTCAACCTTTTCCATAGTTGCTGTGTAAAAGGCAGGACAGAGCCTTCATCTTATATAGGGAGATGTGCAACAATGTCATCATTTCGTATCAAATGCACAGAAATCTGTGTTTCACTGGACACTGATAATGAAGTTCCTTACAGTTTTCCTAGCTTTCCACTCCTTTTTCACTTGTTATACCTGCTGTACTTGTTCAGCATATGCACCTTCACAGGTAAAATGCCCTGGCTTTAGCTCATGTCCATGACTGTACTTTTTGCAGACTAACGATAATGTCAATCTCTCTCTGTACAGTGTTCTGGACAATCTAAATTCTGCCCAAAGTTCCACAAGCATTAAAACATTGACTTCTTGCTCTAGCTTTAGGAGATGCACAAGGATATAAAGAGTTGCTTGACAATGACAATAATGCAGTTGACATTACAGAAAGAACAAGCTAAAGAAATAGGCCCATGAGAACCTCATAAGAGGTTCACAGGTTATTCTAAGTTGGAAGGGACTCACAAGGATCATCTAGTCCAACTCCCAAGTGAATGCTTGCCGAGGGATTGAACCCACAACCCTGGATCCGTCAGCACCATGCTCTGTTAAAGAAGGACAGGCGCAAGGTGTTACAAATGGGCTAGGGCAATTCCCTGGAAGACATAAGTACAAACTGGGAGAAGAATGCACTGAGAGCAGCCTTATGGAGAGGGACTTGGAGGTTCTTGTGAATGAAAAAACAAACATGAGCAAAAAGCACGTGCTCACAGCCAAGAAAAGCAGCCCTATTCTGAGCAGCATCAGAAGTGTTCGGGGCAACGTGTTGAGGGAGATGATTTCCCCCCTCTACTCAGCTCCAGCAAGATCCCATCTGAAGGACTGCGGCAATTCTGAGATCCTCAGCAAAGTAAAAATGTGGACCTGTTGGAGTGTGTCCAGAAGATGACTGGGGGCTGGTGTACCTCTACTATGAAGACAGGCTGAGAGAGTTAGTGTTGTTCAGCCTGAAAAACAGAAGTCTTTGGGAAGAACTCATTGCAAAGTTCCAGTATTTAGACAGAGCTTATTAAGAAGAGCTAGTGCAATTCTTTAAACAGAGAGAGAGTGCTAGTGTAAGGGAGAATGGTTTTAAATTAATAGAGCAGAGATTTAGATTAGGTGTTAGGACTAAATTCTTTACTGTGAAGATAGTGAGGCAACACAGTAGGCTGCTCAGAAGTGTCCAAGGAAGTGTTCAAATGTTCAAAGACATAGTAGATGAGGTCTTGAGCAACCTGATCTAGTGGGTGGCATCCCTGTCTATGGCATGGTGTTGAAACTAGACGATCTTTGCCTTCCATTCCAACAAAAGATATTCTATGATTCTATGAATAAATATACTCATTTGCAACATTATATGAGAAGAAGATTCCACTGATTATTCAAATTTCATTATTATTTGTAGGCAGTTTAGAGTTCAAAGAATGATATCTGTGAAGAAATGGTGAATAATTTTTCTCTTGGAAATAATTCTACTATAAGAAAGCAAGTCCATATAATACATATGATTTTGTCCCAGTTTAGGATTTTTTTGCTGCTCTGGCAGAGAGGGGGTTAACAGCTCAGGTCTTGCCTGGACCTCAGTCACTGCCGTGGTGTTCAAGGTTATAGAGATAGGGCTGCCTCTGTAAATAATCATATTTGGGAGAGAAGAAAAAAACTTAGTAGCAAAATGCAGTGTGCCGGAATGGAGCTTGTGTNCTGTTGTCATGTAGTCATCTGGAAAGAAAGTTCTGCTTTCTGTCACATCTGATTTTCCTGTCAGCAGTCAAGGTTCGGGGTCTTTGGCTGATATCATGCTAACTACTGTAAATGACAGATAAATGGCCTGTTCCTCATTCTTGTCAGTTTAGAATTCCAGTTTGGAAATATCTTATAACATCTAAACATCTCTTTGTTATACGGTTTTGCAAATTTACAGACTGTAGCTAGAAATAGTTCTGAAATTTTATTTCTCAGTGAACTCTAGTTGTTCCTTTACAAGGCTCACTGGAAACGACAAGTGTAATGAGGTGGGGGGCTGTTGCACTTTTGCCCAATAAATATTGTCCAACATGAGCCCATACAAAGGCTTCCAGTCTGTTGCTACAGAAATAAGAGAATTGGTGTGTACTCTTCTATAGAAAGGGATGTAAGAAAATGAAGAATAGATGGGAATTTAGATATGGATCTTGTGGCTTGCCAGAAGAACATGCAGCTGAGGCAGAAGGAGGCACAATCTCTTCCAGAGGACTTACTGGTCGAAACTATTTCCACCTACCAGCTTGTCCCCAAGTCTGAACTTCAGACAATATTTCTAAATACTACTCATAAATCCAGCAGGATTGATGCTTCAGAATAGATCATTAGTAGTAAGCATAAATGGTGCACTAAAAGTACATTAAGTAGCAAAATCAAATGGTCAAAACAAAAAATAGTGTCAAAATCATATTTCCTTATGAAACTTTAACTGGGCTCTAATGTGAATTTTGATTATGAAGTTGTCATTAGTGACATATTCATTTAATTGTTCACACAAAGACAAGCTGCTTTTCCTGCAACTTTTGATTTCTAAGCACCTTGAAACTACACTCTGTTTCTCTACCTTACTGACAAGCTAATTTGACTGAGTCAGAAGCTTCCATAAATAACATTTGTAACTAGGTTACCACACTATGGCCCATTTATTCTCTTTAGCAGAGCAATCCAATAAACCAGAACAACTGAGGAATTTCCTTACTCTTTCTAAACATGCACAGTTATTGATTTTTTTTTAAATGGGCAGGAGCTGGAAGAACAAAATTAAGGAATTGAATGTTGAAAACTATCTATTTTAGAACATTAAAAAACTATTGTATTGCATCTAGTAGATGACTTCTTAAGCAGAATAAAAAGATCTATTGTAGTACTGCAAAGACTTATCTTCCTTTCTTCCATATTAATTTGCAATGTCATTGACAATTATGGCAATACTAATACAACAATAAAGTTGTAGGAATTAGGAGGAGGGGCAGGGATGGGATCTTCTGTTCTTAAGAAATCAGAATCAAAAAGAACTGAGTTATTTATCCATGGAAAGACATTGCCTCTGTCCACTCACTTCTCCTGTGCGATTGCAGTGCTAGTATCACAGATATCTCAGAAAAAGAATGCATAAAAATTAATATTATATAGATACAACAGTGGAAGCAATCAATAAATATAATTCCTGATGGTGTAACTCGAGTCCCATCTATGTATATACATGGACCTTCTGCCTAACATAGCTCATGAAAGTATATCCACTTCTTGTAATGATCCTGACAATTTCTGCTTAATCTGAAACACATGTTTTAGAAAGACACAAAGGCTTTACTTGGGTCAGATGTTTCAAGTGATGGAAAATACATTCTAGACATGTTGTCCTGACCTTTGGTGCTGAACATGTAGAATGCATTTCTAGTTTAATGTTTTCAAGCTCCCACTTTCAGTCACTGAATTTTATCATCTACTTTCCTGGCAGATTAAAGAGACTTGCACTGTTAGTTCTTCTGTCTTACAATACAGTGAGCCCCTGTTACTTGCGGGCTGTTGGGTCTGGTCCACCTCCAGCGAGTTGTGAAATCCGCAAAGATAGCGAACCCACTACGTAGTCGAGTACACTACGTCCTTGGCCACGCCCCCTCCCCATATAAGGTCTGGAGGACGGTCCTGAGAGCGGGGCTTGTCTCAGTTGTACGGCTGTGTTATGCCGAGGCGGGGGCACG
>WEKX01028170.1:0-59136 GCA_013390025.1 Pitta sordida
TTCTGTGATTCTGTGATTTTATCTCATAAAATGGACAAGGCTTTTCCATCTCTCCAGTTACTCTTTAAAGGCTATTGCTTCTCTGCAGACATCTTTAAAGCTCTGATAGGAAAAGTTTCCTATCTCATTTTACAGTCATCCTTCCTTTATGCAACACTACTGGACTGGACTGTTAGACATTATTGGGATGAACAGGTTAAAAAATGGGAAGCTACCAATGAGGATTGGAAGTTGCACAAGTGAACTTGCAGCTGGGAAAAACCCTAGACAAACCTGTGTGAAAAGCCAGCCAGTGATCCTCTAGAATGGATCAAGTCTAATAGTGCCTGCATCTCGGTTGGTGCACGTTTGATCAGATGCTGCTTCAGGAATACCCTGCTAGCAAGGTAATGGAAATAAATTTACTGTTTGTATTCCAGCCATGAGTTTGTGGTTGCTTTGGCTGCCTGCCTATGTCAACTCAAAGACACTAGCAGAGATATAGGCTAAAATCTTGTCGTGATCCTAGTAATGAGATTAAAAGGCTCATCACTATGACCCAAGACTTAAAGTGAACCAAAGAAAACCAACTTAAACCAAAAAGAAAAAAAAAGGAAGCTCAGCTGTTCTGTCAGTGTTCATTAATATTCAGTTTATCTAACAAAATACAACAGCTAAATAGGTTTATAGGCAAGAGATCACAGCTTCCTTAGGCAAGCATTTTCCCTCAGTGGTACAACATGGGTCAGAGCTGTTAACCTGCTAGGTTGAAAGCTTTAAAAATTTGCAAGTGACAGCCCAGTTCCTATACTTTAGCTCACAGTTGGCAACTGGACATTAAATGATACACAGTTATCCCTCGAATTTTGCAGGGGGTTGGTTCCAGAAAGGTGCTGCAATAAGCGAGAACTGTGAAAAGGTGGTAAATAGGGTAAATATGGTAAATGCAGTGAATTCAGTAAAGCCAGTAAAGCTGGGGGCAAAACCCCATGTAATTTATTGAAGCCATGAATGGTGAGCCACAAAGTACTGAAGGATTACAAGAATGGAGTGGCTAGTAGGTCAAGNAAGCAAACTTTGTAAGCAGCAGGTAATTGTTTTTTGGAGGAATTTTGGTTTCAGGTTTTTTTGGTTGGTTGGTTTAGTTTGTGGGTTTGGTGTTTTGGTGTGGGTTTTTTTCATTGCTTGCTTGGGTTTTTTTTATTTTACGGATGGATAAACATTGTTATTTTTTCCAGCTGGGTTATTCAGATCTAAGTTTAGCTTCTAGGGAGGGCACAAAATCTGTGATGCGCATCTGAAGAGCCCTTTGAATTTCTTCCGCATTTTCTCATATCAGCTAAAGCAGCCTGAACACCCTCTTTGAAATGCAGTTCTCATATTGTCTTCTTCAGCAAACAGCTGGTAATAAGCGATGCCACAGTTCTCTTTCCAACTACATCTGAAAGTGTTACTAGAAGTACTGAACAAACAGAAGGGAATAAATATTGATTGAAGGGGTTTTTTTCCCCTCTGTTTGACCACACTTACCACCTTTTGTCCCTTGCTTCATGAAAACAAATTCAGTGAACCTACCACAGAGCAAAATGAGTGTGTTCTTTTGTTGAGAAAGGTGAAGAACACCACTTTTTCCAGCATGGTAATAATAGGGAGCACAAACCAAATGTGTTTCCTTCATCTTGAACTGTTTAATTACTTGGTTAATCACATTAATAGCCTCAGTGGATGACTTCTAAGCAAAATACTACCTTATTACATTCAGAACATATCTGATCAAATTCCAATTCTGTATTGCACTGTTCTGCAATACAAAACTGATTTTCTTAAGCTTTCACCATTCTGGAACTTTCACAGCATCACAGGTTTTTCACAGGGATCATCTAGTCCAACTCCCAAGCGAGTGCCCACTCAGGGATCAAACACACAACCCTGGAGCCATGGGCACCACGCTCCACCCATCCAAGCCTCCCATCATCTAGACTATGTCACTGAGTTCCTCATCCAGTCTTTTCTTCCTAAAGGGACAGCAATACACTCAGCTTTGCTGGAAGATTTTCCCATACACAGATGGTATCATCTACACAGAGCAGAGACACTACAGATTTTGTACATAGCCTTCTGAAGAACAGTGGGCCTGAATGAGTTCAATAGTACGTGATGTACTATTGGCTATCAAGGGAGTCCATTCACCCTGAGCAAAGCAGAGCAGAAGACAGCTGCTACTTTTTTGTATGTGAGCTTCAGAGCAAATACTGCAAAGCATACAGCAAAACCAGGGTACGTACAGAGTGCTAATTCAGGACTAGTCACTTGTTATATCACAAGGTCATTTCCCTTCTGTGCTTTCCTTTTAAAATGAAGGGGAGGAAAAAAAGAAAAAAAACATGAATTGAGAAAGACGAGAGATTTTCATGACTTCAGATACTCTAGGAATGCAAACACAGCAACTTTGAAAAGGCATCTCTGTATTTAAACTGTGAAGAAGTTATGAGGTGAGTCCAACAGGGGATAGAGTCATGTGAATCTCTAAGCTGAAGAGCTTAAAAAAATTCCAAGAGAGATTGATTAAAAAATCCAGCTATTTACAGAATAGACTCTGTACAAGAAACTTGAGTAAAATGGAATAATTCAAATGAGTATCAGGAATGTAAACACAAGCATTTGATATCAGGTAAATATATTTAGATTAAGTACAAGGCTAACCAGTTGTGCTTTTTTTAAACACTATTTAACAGACTGAGGAGTCAAATTAGCAGCTTCAAAATATTTAAGTTAGGTGATATAACACCATAACAAAGATGAATGTAATTCTGAAATCCAGAGTAAGCCATCCTATCAGCAAATAAGGAAAAAGTTCAAAGTAGAAGCAGTAAATTGAGGTCATACAGCCATATAAATGGCAGGAGGAGGAAAAGGAAAAAAAATAAAATCTTTAATTATAAAGAACACACAAAATAGAATGAACAAAATAGAAAATAAGCTGCACAGAGGAAAACAAAAAAAACAAAGCACATGACAATGCAAAAAATGTCAGACAGCATGACACAAACAATAAATATCAGTAAAATAACCACCTTTGCTAACCATTTTTTTAATGTACACATTGCATACCTTCCTCCTTCACTTCCTTCTTTGTAACTGTTGTAGTGTTAAGTTGCACCTGAAAAATTTTTGAGATAATAAGTGCAAAATATATTGCCCATATTCTGGTCTGTTTAGTCAGCTCTTAAGAAACAGCCCACGGAGACACCATGTAGTAGGCCAACATTTACGAGATTGCCATAGCATTCCAGAGACAGAAGCTCTGCTAGATATCCAATGTTCTTGCACTGCACTTCGTGGGTATGTATTTCACCGCCCACAAATATTACTTCCAAACGATGTATCTGATGGAAATTCAACAGTAAGCTAAAAAAACCCACACAACAAAAACCACAAATCCAGTTTAAAATATACTATGCCTCTTTGATTATAATTAGATTTGCACTCGTAGAAGTCTAAATATGGTGCATATGTCTCTTCATCTCTACACCCACTTGTGTACCCATGATAGTAGTCAACCTTCACAGAATGCGTGTGATAAAAATGTGTTGCATCTGTCAGATGGTCCAGAGTTTAGTTAAATAAATATTCTGAAGAGGAGGCCCAAGAAGCAGGAAGCTTTAAAATACTTTTAAGGATGACTGCTTGATGTACCTAATTTGTCTCAGCTAAATATGGTTTGGTTTTCAGTTCTCTGTTGACTGAAGAGTAGAAAACAGTTCAGAGAGGATGAGTCATTTTTTTTTTGTTCAGAACAAAGCAGACAAGAGCTTAAAATCCTACTGGTGAAATATCAGATAGAAAAATTACAAGTTCATTAGATCAATCCCTGCAATTTCTCCGTTAGAGAAGGTAGAAAAAAGGTCAGTCAGGTCTTTCCAGCTTTCATTGTCCATCTGTTTTACTGCTTTTTCATTTTTACCTTCCATTACAACTCCTAAATTAAGTTACAAGCATACATTTTGAAGCAAGAGAAGCACTAAAAATGCCATAAAAAAGATTGATTAAAAAAATTGTTCAGCTGAGTACTGCTGTATCGTATCACAAACTGATCTCCAAAGTAAGCTATTCTTGAAGTCTGTAATTTTCCCTAAAGAACATCCCTCATTAAAGATACCTGTATGACGTTCTTAACATTCAGAATCAGTTTTGGATGCATACATGTGTTTGCTACGTGTCTGCACCCAAACTGAAGACAGGATCAATTAATTGAGGAAGTTATTCCCTCCTCCCTCATCATATTTTTTTTTATCCTAAGGCTTAGCCACACTACTATAGCTAGGAATTCATACTGAGGAGTTCATTTGGGTTTGCTCGTGTAAAAGTGAACAGCCACGCAACTCGATCTCAATACAAAAGCCTGACTTTCCAAGTCCAGCTAATTCTGAAATGGAATCACATTGGCATCCTACTATGCTCATCACAGGAATTCAATACATACATGAAAATCAAA
The DNA here is from genome assembly GCA_013390025.1 of Pitta sordida. Lineage (NCBI taxonomy): Eukaryota > Metazoa > Chordata > Aves > Passeriformes > Pittidae > Pitta > Pitta sordida. The sequence goes on from WEKX01028170.1 coordinate 4,475, forward strand.
TTGATCTGAACAGTAATACTGTGCAGTTTAACAGGCAGTAAGGGAAAAAACCTGAATTACACATCAGAGATATAAAGTGAAAACATGTTACACTAATAGTGGAATTAAAAAAGTTAAAAAATAAATAAAAAATAGCTGTTCAAGTTAGATATTTAGGTGTTGTTTTATCCAATGCAGTTTTTTACTTTTTTGCTTAATGTACACTTCATAACCCAACTGTCCAAATTCATACAACCTAAGAGGTATTAGCTTTTGTGGTTGCTGTTGTCAAAGACAGATGCACCCTTGAAAATCCAGGTAAGTACTGACATTCAGACTGTAATATTATAGGAGTTACACACAGAAACTAGACAACGGTCTGCATAAGAAAATTCCACCACACTTAGTCAAGCTGCAGTAAAAGAGAAAATAAAGTTTTCTGAAGGTTACATATTAGAATAAAGGTCTGGGAATTTTGATAACATTTTTCACTTGAATAGGATAATATGGGTCTTAAGGGAATGCAAAATTCAATTATATGCACACTGCAACACAATTCTGATGGAGAGAGCTGCAGATCCAAATAAATATAGCTTCTCCATCCCCTACTTGTTACTTTATCAGTCACTGTAGTCAAAATGCTTCCTTTTTCTCTCTTGAACTGCATTCATTGACTGATTCAATATGAATTGTGGCACAAGAAAACCTGCCCTCCTCTACATTCTGTCTATGAGAACAAAAATCTCTCAAAGTTCTTCAACACTTAAAAATGGCAACAAAAATTACACTTGAAAGTGACTAATATTTTGTGCATGCATCTCTCTGAGGTCCAAATGTCACAAGGTTTCCAAGACATCCAAGGGTCTCCTAACATCTTTTTGATTGTGTATCCAAACAAGTACAGAAAGGAATATACTTGTTTGGCCCTTTCTTTCCAGATGCTTTCTCATCTTAAAACAAAGAATATTTCCCAACAAAAACACTATAAAACTGCAAGGGCACACAATAACTTAGGATAGCTGGGATTAAGCTTTAACTAGACAATAGGATATGTGGGTTTGTTTTGTTATTGCTTATTGGCAGCAATTCAAATACTCTTCAATTCAAATACTATATTAAAAATGCTGGGCAGGGCATGTTTTCAGGATGGAGGATCATGGCTTCCCTAAGACTGTGCTTTATGGTGAACTTGCCACCAGCTGCTGCAACAGAGAAGCCCCAAAGAGGAGATACACGGCCTTCCTGAAACAATACCTCAATCTTGGCCACATTGACTACCATCAGTGGTTCACTCTGGCCTCAAATCTGGAGACATGGAGATGCATCACCTGTAAGACCGGTGCCTCCTCTGAAAGCTCACGTAGAATTAGTCTTGAGGAGAAAAGACAAGGCAGAAAGAACTGTGCCTCATTAATACCGCTTAAGGAGACTGTCCGCTATGCCTTTTGCACACGGACTTGTCTATCCCACATCAGCATTTTTAGTCACCAGCGTGTTTGTAGCAAACATGGGTGGGGCCCTTCCTATATCTTCATTTGCAAAGGATAGCCATGATGATGATGATGATGACATGGCAAAGAAGTCTTGCATGGATGCATTTTTTGGTCTTCATTTTCTTATTTTCTGTTGAGAACAGCCTTATTCTTGTTCTTTGGTTGTACTTCAGAGAACTGAAAATGGCACTGAAAACACAGGCTCTTTTTTTCTGATTAATGAACATTATAACTACTATCCTGAATAAGGAAGAGGGAGGGAGAAGGATGAGTCACAAGATAATAAGAAGGCTGTAACCCAAAAATGAACACTGGATAAGGGAGCATATTCTTCTAGACAGAGTGGGAAAATTATTAGTTTCCACTAGTATCAGAAAGGCTTGAAGATTCTGAATGGCAGATTACTGAAGTGCAAAAAGAATAGAGGGGACAAATACAAGTCTTCCTTTCATAGTTTAAGACTCATTTGAGCATCTAATTTTTCTTCAGGCAAAAGAAAAAGTGATGAGACGGAAGATACACAAACCAGTTCATACCAGTCCAGATCAGAGAACTCAAAAGACTTCTCGCCTAATTCACAGAGAATACTTTAGCTATGGAGCTTGGCCCTGCCTTTTACAGAGATCTGATTTACTTCAAACACATTTCACAGAATCACAGAATCACAGAATATTATGAGTTGGAAGGGACCCACAAGGATCATCTAGTCCAACTCACCATCTAACACCCGTACAGAGACCGAGAGCACATCCCAGAGCGTAACACCAACCTAGATCCCTCACAGTCTAGCAGGCCACTCCGAGCCGGAAGGGACCCAGGGTCATCCAGCCCTACACCCCCCAGCTAGACCATGTCACTAATCTCCTCGTCCAGTCTTCTCTTAAACACCTCCAGGGATGGCGACTCCACCACCTCCCTGGGCAGCCCATTCCAATATGCAATTACTCTCTCTTCAAATCGTGAGAAACTTCCATGTTGGTGTTTTACCATCTCAGAGTTATTAAACTAGGTGAAAGAAGACTAGTATCTCAAATAGTTAAAGGGAAATAGTGAAAAAAACAAAACTCTGTATAGAACTCATCCTCCCTACCAAACCATCTGTGTCACATACGTGGTTATTTTCACATCACCCATGTTGTAGTAACCACTGAAACCTTTATCTATGGACCAGGTTGTCATTATGCAAGACATTTGATAACATACCACAATAAGTTCCTGCTACAAAGTGCTCTCTATCTTTTTATTGTACAAAAGGTAAACACTAAAATATGGAACTTGATTTTCTCCTGTAAGGCATTTTAAATTATTCATGCTCAAACCAGAGTATCCTCCTCTCAATTCACAAAATCCTTTGCCACTTCCCCACTGAGCAGCACATTGTAACATAATAGATGCATCAATATATAACAAAGCACTGTGCCTCCGCCTGAGCAGTCAGCATAAAACCCCCCAAAACCACATTCACTTCTACCTGCTGTCTTGGAAGCAGAGTTCTACTTCACCTACTAGTGTTAAAAAGGATCAAAATGCATAAATTGCACAGTGGAAAATGGTTTTTATCAGTACAAAGGAAAAATTCAGTTCATGGGGAGTTTGGAGGGGTGATGGTGTTAAAGTAGTTTTTTCCAATGCCTTGGGAGTAATACATTTCCTCACTTCTTCAAATGGAAAAATGATCCCCAGTGAAAGAGCTGTGAAAAACTTGCAAGTTGTTTGGCAAGGAGGTGAGCTCTCAAGCCCCCTTTTCCAAGTGCTTCCTCGAATTCAAAAATGTGCTGCAAAGCTTTTCCACCTTGTCTATGTGTGGGTAGCAGCATGTGTGCACTTGTAACTTCCTAAAAAGTTTAGCAAAGAAACATGCACTTTCTTAGACCATCTCAGTTGTACTACTAGCAGCACTCAGTCCCTTTAATAAAAAAAGCACCAAAATCATATCTCAGATAAAGTTGGTTCCTTCGTATAATTATGTTAAGAAAATTCAAATACATGTATTTTCATTATTATGAATGCAAAATTACTTAGACAGCAAACATGTTTGAGGTGTCAGGTGAGTAAATTCAGTAAGACCTTGGAGCTGCTGGATGAAGCTGAAGCAGGGACAGAATACTGGGAGCAACTGTGCCAAATGTCTGGACACTTATGATTGACCTATTTGTCTACATATTGCCCTTCACAGTGTAGCTCAAACTTGCATCACAAAGTTAGGATCTTTTTTCGCAGCACTTAAACCTAACACTACAACACTTCTCAAAAAATTACACTATTTATAAAGCATAGAATCAGTACAAAAACCATTTTTCCCCTAGTACTCTCTGAAATTGAGTAATAATAATGGAATGTGACTTCACAGCTGAGTTCAGGGGTTGGGTTTTGACTGATTGTGCTTAATACTATACTTATAAAAATATCAGCAGTTAGATAGTCAAAGAAGATAATCACATCAGTCTAGTTTTTTTGATAAGGATCATGAACAAATTCAAATTAAGATTTTGGGGTTCTTTTAACAGCAATCAGAAGCAGTCTAAAGGACCCACAATTCCCACTGGGTCCCCACAGTGCAGGAAACAAATAGGAAAAATACTGTGTTAATTATAGCACTGGTTACCTAAATCTTTAAAAGTTCTGTTAAATTAATGTCTGCTTGACAGAGGGTTACACTATCACTTTTCATGGAGATAGAAGAGTTGTATTTAAACTCTTAACTGACTGCAGCTGTGAGTACTTGCTTTGGCCTTAAATCAAAGAAACATATGCATTACATACTATCACCTACATTTAATTTAGCTGCTTGTTCTCTCATAATTCCCTACTGCATCAAGAATGGAGTGGCTAGTAGNACGTTTCGCACTGTCATGGACCTTGAAAACAGATCTTAAGCATTATATAAAACTTTTTCCACTTCAGAAATTTAGACTAATTCCTGGAAAAAAGAGTGGCAAAAAAATTTCATCTGCTCTTATTTCATTAAGTCTTACTAATTCTCCTAGCTTTACTGGTATGAAGACTTCTCATTATGCATATTTATTTTCTAGTGTTGTGGGCTGTAGTCAGGTTACAATAAAGCTTGTTTTATATTTTTCTTCACCCAATTGTATGTTTAATTTCTCTGTAATGGTTTACTTGACACCTGAGCTCATATAAATATTTCATTAGAATATAAGAAGAATTCTGGCAATCCTCTTTGAAAATATGCTAATAAGAGCACTGTCAGGTGAGGAAGGGAAAGAAAACCCTCACATGTTTTGCAATTCTACTTAGAATTCTACTTAACAAGTTTTTCTAAAGGGACATAATTTTGCTGCTACTTACTGTAGACTTTTAGAATCACCCAAGATACTGAAGAATTGCTTGTCAGAAACCATCATTAGTGTTTTAATGTTGTGATAGCCTTTGAGCTTTCTACTGCCAGGCAAAGCATTTTGAACTTTTGTCTTGCCTTTCTAAAGCCAGATATCTTAGTTTCTAAGACCTGTTGTAAAAAGTCGGGTTTTTTTCTGGTAGGACCTTTCCAACAAAGTCTTTGTACGGACTTGGGAGCTTTGACAAAGCTATCAGAAAGTTATGATTAGATGCAAACTTCTCTATCAAAATTTTTTGATGCAAAAATCACTGTTTCTTAGGTTTACTCATTTGCTCCTTTGAATTGCCTCTATAAGTAAAATAATGTAAACTGCTTAGTTACTGCTGTCATATAGCAAAAGACATTCCTAATTATCCCAGCATGTAGCTTGATTAACTTATATTTCCCTGAGTTCCAAAATAAACTAAAGACACAGAAAGTCAACCAAAATAGCTATAATCTTGCATAAGTAAAACAGGTCGTCTTATTTGTGCAAGACAGACATGTACTCACCTAACAGCAGGAGAGAGATGAGAAGCTAAAGGTATCTCACTTGACTTCAAGTCTTTGGAAAGTGAAGTTATTTACCTTTTACTGCAAATGCCCCACACAAACATTTCTCACTTTCATTATACAGTGAATCCCCACTGCATTGCGACCATTACGACCCCACCCATTTGCAAGGAGAATTTCTCACAGTTTTGCTTAAACTGTTTGCGAGTTTCCCAGGCTGACGCATGCGCAGTGACTCTGCCAGGAGTCACACTGTCCCCTGTTACTCTCAGCGCAGCTGGGGAACTGACCCCCCACCACGGGCACATGTTACTGTTTCCATGGCTACAGGCAGGGAATGGAAGTGCTCCAAGAAAGTGGGGCTGGCCGCAGCGGCCAGCAGGACACGCTCACTCCGCTGCCGCAGCTGAACTCGCTCACGCTGCGCAGTGCTGCGAGGCCAGCGCGCAGCATGGGACCGGTGGCACGCATGAGCACCGGGGCTGGGGAAAGGGCGGGAGCAGTGGCGTGGGGTTTGGGCCGCGAGCATGCGCAGTCAGCAGCTGTGAAAGTGCGGCCAAAGAGAAATCTAGGGATTGTCGTGGGGGTCTCTCTAGGCAGAGAGGGCACAGAAATGCTTCCCTCTGCTCCCCTGTGCTGCAAAAGCCCATGGGGAGGAGTCGAAGAGGCTCCCCAGCACTCCTGATTGGCTGGGGGTGGAGCAAAGGGCATGGCCTCCATGAATACTAATGAGCTGCACATATTTGCGAGTTTGGCATTTCGCGAGACCTCTGACATGACCCGTTTCTCGCAAATGTGGGGGTATAACTGTACATAGTTCCCAGTCGCTTTTAAAAAAAGACAAAACCAGGAGATGCAGCAGAGGAGATAGAAAAGGACTTTGATAGTTTGTTTCATGATGGAACTAAAATTCACTTAAGTGACAAGGTTAAGCTTTGCAAGACCCTCATTCCCTGATAAAAAGGGGTTTAAGTAAGAACACTTTGTACAGCTGGAATAATTTTCAGATATGCAGGTAAACTAAGTCCCTGTCTCAAACTGGGTTAGAAATTGTACAAAATCTGTCTCTCAGGAAATGCAACTCAAAATTATTGTCTCATTAACTCCACTTCTTTTCTTAATAATATACCTGAGGAGACATTATTTCTGTAGTCTATTACTATTCCAAGATTCCAAGAAGTACAGTACAGTTACAATTGAATAGGGGAGACTGATAAAATTAAGAGTTTGGGGTGTTTTGTTGCATAGGATTTAACAGTGGTTCTTAGGATCCCTAAGTAATAAAGTATTTTTTCAGGAAAAATGGCATTTCATAGTAAATAACATTGTTACATAACAAACTCCTAGAATTTCCACCTCTACACTAACTTTTGTGGCCATATTCTAGAACTTCAGAGTGGATTCTCTAGTCTGTCACAGTACAGTTTAATTTTGCATCACCAAATCTCTAAAATCAAAGCAGCTCAGCATTGCCCAATAACAATCAATTGCATTTCTCATCCTTTATTCCCGAGTTTAAAGACCTGCTGGATATTAGAGGTGGGGGCATGTGTCAGGGTTCAGTGGTGAGTACAGCTAAGGAGAGACAAGAAACTAAAACATAATGGTGTTGGACTAAACTATGCCTAATTGTCTCCTGAGTAGCATCAGAATCATGTCATGAGCTTAAAACTACAAGAAGTCTGCTTTGAAGATCAAAGAGGTAACTTATTAATGGGTCATGATTTACAGTAGTATCCTTCTTCCTTTATTAAATTCTTTTTCAAATTTAGTTTTGGTGTTCACAACCAACATTTGTAAAGGCCTTTATCAAACACTTTGAAAAATCAGATATTTTCACAAACTGCACTTGTTTTTTCTCTATAAGCTAACAAAAAAATCATAAGCAGACAAAATTGTGACAAGTTATGTGAGCATAACTCATGAAGATTTTATCTGTTCATGGAAAGTCAAGTTCCTCTGTCAGTACTCGTTCACATAAATTTTCAGTTATAATAAAGAATAGTTAGAAGTAGCCCATTTATTTTCAAAATGAAACAAATCCATCAATTGCAGTAGATCAATTTGACATCCACTCTTCTGCTAGCTACTGTAACTATAAGGCATTTTTATTTACGTGACCTAAGAATCATACTACAAGACAAAAAAACTTACTCTGCTTTCTAATTTTGTTGACTACATGGAGGAATCAAAAACAAAGTCCAAAAAGTCAAAAAGTAACAATTAGAATGTATTGTGAACAAAACTCTCAGGATATTTTTACAATATTAAATATTTAATTTGCTTCCAGTTATACATGCTTCTAATTAGAGACCCAGATATGGAGGAAAAGGAATAAACAAGTAAATAAACATCTTTTCTCCCCTTGCCCAAGACCAGCTTTCACCACCAAACCCCTCTGCCCACCGCATCTCCCTGCAACACCTCCACACCAGCCAGGGGTGTCTGGCACAACATTCATGCACAAGCACATTAAACCATAAGCAAAATGGTCCTCTCTTACTTCCCTCATCCCACACTCAATTCTCTTTCATAGTCTAAAAAAAAAACCAAAACCACCCCAAACAATCCAGCGTTAACTGTTTTCATTCAAATCTAACACAAGTTCCCTTCTTTCAGCCATATTTGCATCTATATTGGTAATTTTTTTCTGCTAATAAAGCAATATAAAGTTTTGGGGGACAGCACATATGCACAGCAACTTTTGATTGCAGTCACAGTGTAAGTACTACATAACTAAAAGGAAAAGTGCGTTTGCTATTTTGTTAGTTTATCCTATACTTGCTAACAGTTGAAATACATCTAGGCTTGCCAGTTGTGACTCAAATCTAACTTATTTTCTTATTCTTGTTATGTCATATACAGGAAATACACAGCAATTTACAAAAAAACCCAAACCCAACTATCAGGAAGGCTGCAAAACATCTCTGCACATATTGGGACAATTCTTAGAAGCTATTATCCGTAGCTATTTCACCACAGATATACTGGTAAATCATCTCTTTCTGGCATAGTTGAAACAGTTGAAGTGATTTCAGTATTCAAAGGAAAAGCTGTATATTTTGTGAGATAATAAAATATATAAAAATATTTCTATGGATTCGTATCAGTTTGGTGAAAATTTAGCTATACAGGTAGACAAAAAGTTAAAAATAAATATCAGTGCTCCACATTTTTAAGAAAAATAACATATAAGAAGTGAGCTAATATGATGAGAAATAGTCAAGATATTAAATGTATCAATTTAAAGGAGTAAGTTTCTCTGTTTGGATAACTTTAAGTACTCAAAGCACAGTCCAAATCCTCTTCCTCAATAACAAGAAAAAAACCCTAGAGTAATATATTCAGCATGTAGTCTGAAAAACAAGCTTTCCGATCTACTTTTGTGAAGATCTACAATACTATTTAGCACACCATGACTTAAATTAAAATGTTAGTTGTAAAGAGGATTATTATCCCACTGTTCCTGCCATAGATTTTTAACGGCCACTTTCCAGACTCCCAGATTCAGTCAAGATAAGAGAACAACTAAATAAATACTACACTTAGTTCAACTGCAGTTCCATCTTTTACATCTCCAGGTTCTTTTAATGTGAGCGTAGACAAATAATTTTGACCTCACTGTGTAATGCTACTAGTACCTTAAACCTGTACTTCCCACCACTGTCCCTTAGAATATGCAAAAGGCCGACTGAACAACAACAAAAACACCAGTGAGGGCAATCACAGCTCCATGTGAAAACAAGCTACCTTTAGAGCAAGAGAAAGGTCAGACATAACCCTAGGAATCCGACTGTGACATTACAGTATAATAGAACACGTTTCTTTCTCTTCCAGAGCATCTCTGGGGCTTTTACAGTAAAAGACATCGTAAACTCATGGACTTGTGAAGCTGCCTGTGAATATGAGCGATGTGGCACTGGCCCAGTGCTGTCTCCTGAGCCTAGCACAAGCAAGGAGTGGCAAGAAAGCAAACAGAGGGTGATGCCAGGAAAGCGGCAGAGTTGCTGAATGGCAGAGCTCTGAAAGAAAGACAGGAGCTGCACAAAAATCATGGTAGAGCCCTATGCCCAGCGGTGCATCCAGGGATACCGCTGCAAATACCGTGAGCCCCTGCATATTCGCGATCCGGTATTTGCAAGATTCAGTATTTGTAGGTAATTTTTCCATGAGCTGTGCGACCTTGGTGTGTGCGCAGAACCTACCGTGACCTCAGTCTGATCGGCCGCCGGTCCCGCTGCTTGCGGGGACTAGCCACGCCGCAGGGACTCCTCCGCTCACCCCCCACCCCTGCAGAGCACAGCCAGACATCTGAAACAAGTCCCGCTCTCCGAACCATCCTCCAAACCTTATATGGGGAAGGGGCATGGCTACAGGCATGGCATACTCAACCACATAGGGGGTTCGCTGTCTTTGCAGTTTTCACCACTCGCGTGAGGTGGACCAGACCAAACAGCCCGCGAGTAACAGGGGTTCACTGTATTGCCATCTCCAGAAATAAAGGAAGGATTCCAGTCCTTCAACTGTTCACATAAGAGGGAAGATCAGTAATAAAATCAGCATTAAGGCTTGCCTTTCAGATCTGTTTAGCCTCTGGAGATCAGAAAATCTTGGGGTCAGAACCATCTGCCCAAAATTCCTCAGAGACACTTATGCCTTGAATAAAGCAGCATTAGTTATTCTATGGGGAAAGTGAGGGTGGTAGCCTACAGTGGAGTTGGCCAATATCTTTATCTCTTAATAAAATAAAAACAAATGTAATTCAAAGATGAACTTTTCCCCTCCTAGGCTATTATGGCCCATACATCCATATCACCAGAACAGTCACTAAAAGGGACTCTTTAATATCTAAGGCATACACTTCATTTTCTCTTGTTAAAATTATGTAAATAGGACTATATTAAATGTTTAGATACCATGTTTATTTGTAATTTCTGAAATTAAGACATATGTCTTGAATATATATTTGTTTCCTTCTGATATTTGTTGACAATTTTCCCCTTTTAAACAACTGTTCAGTCTACTTCTAGAGAATTATCACACTGGATCAAGTGCTAGATTTAACACTTAAAAGCAGGATTCTCATTTTGTTATCCAACAAAATTCTGAGGGAAAGAGAGGAACAAACCCACTGGCCAGCAACGAGATCTGAAACTATAATGCTAGTGACAAATACAGATTTTGGGCACAGTTTAAACAGGCAGGAAAGAAACTTTTTCCCTTTATGAAGTATTCATTCCAATATGATGGTCAAAGCAAAAAAAACCCCAAAAGTTAGACCAACCTTTAAGTTTTTAGACTTGATACATCATAAAAAAGAAAGGGAAGCTTAAATTCAGAGAGTTATTAAAAGACCTAAGAAATCCTGCTGGCTCAACTTCTATAGCACTATTAATAAAGATGCTTTTGTAGGTAAGATAAAGAAAAAAAGATTAAAAGGAGCAATGGATGAGAGGATGATAGACTGTATGTAATGTAAAAGGTGAAACTTATTCTCTGAATGCTATCATATTAAAGGACATTTTGCTAATATTAACTGTGATGACAAAATCTGATTTTCTGATTGTCAAAAAATGACTGCTGCTATATATTTAATTTTGTTCTTAAAGGATAGATTTGCTTTACACTGTTAGATGCACAGTTAATCAAATATAAAATGCAAAAACCTTTTCCCAATTTTCCCAATTTCTTTACCATGTCTGGATAAATTTGGTTTGCTAATGTTTTAAGCATACACAAGATAAATCCTGAGCTCTAATTTTCAAATTAATCTAAATGTCAAGGCTTTCTGCTTGTTAGTCAATGAGTGGAGTATTTTTAGTGTTTTAGGTCCAATCTAGCCTCTTCAGATGAGTACCTACAATTTTTTAATATTTAAAGGGTGAGTGATCAGAGGCCTATTTCAGTCCTGTAGGGTCTGCCTGTGTCTTTGTCATCTCTTCGCTTGAAAGGTGTTAGTTGCCCCATGTTCTTTGATAGGAAAATTCTCACTTCTCTTCTCATTTTCTTGATGTCCTATCAAGGAGCTTTGTTGATACTTTTTTTAAAACATGAAGGCTAATCAGGCTCAGCTAAGAAAAAACACACTTCAGTTTCAAGTTTTATTGTGTAGCACTGCAAAGAAACCAGAGAAAGCATAGGAACCAATATGTTACATTTCTGCAGAGATTTTGTCTGCCCCGTTTTTTCACAACTTGCAAGAAGTCTTCTGTAACAAAGAGGATAAGAGACATAAATAAGCCAGTGCTGAGCAAAACAGAAAATACGACTTGGTGACAAGTTTCCACAAAACAATAGACACAGCAAAAAAAGTAACCATGGAGTCAGACAGCAAAGCCAAAAAGTTATGTACATTTAACCACAAGCCTCAATTTACTGCAGTCATCTCACTATTTCCTGCAAGCACACAGAGCATCCAATTCACCTAAAATTGACCTTTTACTACAGAAAATGATGGTTTGATTAACTCTGGCTGAGTTGGTAAGTGCCTCACTTAAGGCCTATGGCTCATTTTATCTCCCAGCTCACAGTCTCTGCTTTCAGTGGCTCCGTTTTTGTGAAAATGAATTGAAGAGCCTGGGCACACCAGCTCCTCCCTCGACTGCTCTACCCACTCCCTGACAAACAAAGCAGCATCCTGGGGACAGAAAACAAAACTGCTGAGTAAAGGAACACTCCACACCCTGCTCAGTGCTGACATGGCATGCTTGGTTCATCGCAGGGAGATGCCTACACTTTTGGTGGTTATCACATGCTAAGAGAGTGCTGTTACCCCCAGAAATACCAACATCCCAGGAAAAGGGAAGGTTCCTTCCTCTTGCAAAACAGTGGTCAAGAGCTCAGTTCCAGGCCTATGCCTGTACTTTCACAACTTATTTTATTTGGGGGTGTCGTTTTCCATTCTGCTGTGGTGACAGCATACAAAATCCTGCATTTGTGCCTTTCTGAGCCTTGCCATTCAGACTATTGTCAAAGCTGGTTCAGAAAGCCAGCACTCCAGTCAGGAGCAGGCAGCACAGAGCAATCAATGCCCTCCCTTCCTGAGCAGCCACGTCCTGCAGAGACAGTGAGACCACCTGGGCTGGGATTGGTGTCTAGGCTCAGGCATAGCCCAGCTACCTTCCAGTGCTAACACAGGACACAGCCCAGGGCTAAGAGGGGCTGGGTCTCGCCTCCACGGGGCCAGAGGCTATAAAACAGCCCCAGGTGTGAAGGAGGACCTCGGCTACTCAGGACAGCTCCTATAAGAGAAGAAGCTGACCTTGGGACAAAACTAGCATGCGAGCTTGGGTTCAGAAGCCAACAAAATAAGTCATAACACACTGATTGTCCCCATCAAAAGGGGAATTATCAGTAGAACTGTCACACTTGCTCATCTGCTGGTACGTTTTCCAGAAAAGACGTAAGAAATCAGTCACTTTTAGCCCAATTGCAGTACTCCCAATGTGAACAAGTAAGCTTGTTTTCCATTAAAGAAAACAAACATATTTATATAACTGGCAATCAGAAAGGAGAAAGAAGAGGCACGTGGGATACAGAAGTCTTATTTCTCTTCTAGAGATGAAAAATAATTCTTAAAGACTCTTGTTACAATATGCTTAAGAAAAAAGTCACTAGGGCTTATCCCCAAAATTGCTGAACTACTTTTAGGTCTCATTTCACCAGAGACTCAGTAACAAACTGTATGCAGTCTATGCACATGTTTGGTATGGCATGGGGGGTACTCACCAGAATGGATGACACCTTGAGATTTAGTGTGTGATATTTTAGACTGAAGAATGCTACTGATACATCAGAAAACAAGGAAGAAAGCTTAATTTCTTATGAGCGGCAAGTAGTATAAATAATATTTACGTGCAGGAGGCACGTAAATACACAACACAACAAGTTTATCACACAAGAAGTGGAATCATACATGTAAAAAAAACCATTAAGCATAGCTGACCCAGTCCCAAGGCAAGGAGGAAGAAGAAAAAATTTTAGAGGGAAATGTATCCTCCACAGGCCTAAAAAGATGATCTACATGCAACTGATGACAAAAAGTGCACGAAACTGGGTGGCTAATAGATGGAGCACATATTTAAGGAGACCACACACACACACAAAAGTCAAGACTTGAAAATGGAAAATTAAACTAGTGTTAAACAGAAAATTTTCTTGTATAATTAGCCATTAATATTATTTTGAAAACTGGCAGTGCACTGAGACATTAGCAATACATATTTGCCCTGACTTCAGAAGCTGTTTTCAGCATCCAACATTATGAAAATCTTACTTCCTAAGTATACTGTTAATGACTTCACACCTGTTGGGCTGGTTTGGATTGAGGTAGAGTTAGTTTTCTTCACAGTGACTGGTATGGGGCTGTGGTCTGGTTTTGTGGTGAACACAGTGATGATTATATAAAGATGTTTTTGTTACTGCTGAGTAGGGCTTACACAGAGCCAGGGCCTTTTCAGTTTCACCAGCTCACACGGATGAGGAGGCTGGGAAGAGGGTTGGGAAGAGACACAGCTGGGTGACCTGGACTGACCACAGGGATGTTCCAGATCCCATGACAGTAGGTAAAGTGGGCAGAAAGAAGGAGCAAACGAGGGACCTTTGGAGTGTTTGTTTTCTCAAGTCACTGTTACACATGATGGGGCACTGCGTTGCTGGAGCTGGCTGAACACCTGCCCGCCCATCCAAAATAGGGAATTAATTCCTTGCTTTGTTTCACTTGTGTGTGGAGCTTTTCCTTTCTTTATTAAACTGTCTTGATCTCAATTCACAAGTTTTCTATCTTTTAGCCTTTCAGTTTTCTCCCTTACCCCACTGGTGAGGGAGTGGGTGAGCAGATGCATAGCGCTGGCTGAGGTTAAACTACAACACCTGTCTAGGCTATGGGTGTTTCCCTCAAATTCTCCTCTAGTACCTGCAGTAAATCTGAATGAGACACGAGAGAATGGAGGAAAGACTGCTGTCATTTTGTAGAGAAGTATCTGCTTTATGGCAATAGGGTTAAAAAAACACCAGCTCTAAACTGCTCCAATTTGCTCTTGCAAGTGAGGTAAAGTACTGAGCTTCATCAGAGCAGATAAAAATAGGAAAGAATAAATAAAAATATTTTTAATTGGATAGGTTGTTAATACCTATTTTAGAATACTAAAATTAAGTTAGAAGCTCTGCAAAACAGCTATAAGCATATTATTCTCTCAGTTCTAGAGAATTTTAGCTTAATAAAATTTTTATATGTTCTGATCTTCTTGGACTCATTTTACTGACTAAGCACACACAAAATTCTAGAGAGTTAGAATAAAGATCCTACTCCTAAAACCTAATAAAATTTGTAGACACCAGAGCATCCTGTTCTACAAAGCAAAGGATATTTTTTTATAAATTTCAATACTGATAACTAGGAACTACAGCTGTAGAACCCCAAGATGAGCTATGACTGCTTTATCCAAATGATCTTTCATTCTTGCAAAATCCTACTGCATGTATCATCATTGTGTCATATCTAGTGTTAATAAAAAGTGAATATAAAACTAGATATGAATTTTATAAAACACATGTACAGGAGAAGCCCTTACAAGCCTTCATAAGTCAGTAGTGTAAGAGTTCTGGCAATGGAGGATCTTTTGAAGTAGAATTATAATATTTATAATTTAATAAAAAACAGAAGCTTTTAAGGAAGGAGGGTATCTCCTTTCTATTTTTGCAGTCTGTATGCAAAGGAAGAAAGTGGGAGTAAAACGCAAATGGACATAAGCATATTGGTTTACGAAAGGGGAAAAAAACCCCCACAGACTAAATATAGTAAAAACAGGAACAAGAATCTGTTTTTAGAGAAACTAAACTGGAAGTGCAGGTTAGATGTACATTTCTCTACCACTAAAAACCTGTGACGGGTAAAAAGGAACATAACCTTCCCTCCCTGGCATCTCCCAAGATTCTTATACTGTTTCCCTTCCAAACATTATCTTATAAATTCACAACCTTTGGGCAAGTCCTCAGTGGTTAAAGAAAAAAGTTTTGTCCAAGGCAAACAACACTGAAATTTCCACAATAACAATTATAGCCAACTACTTCAAAGAAGCAGCTGGTAGTGAAAAGGGAAGGAAGGAGCAAGTAGGAAGTTTAGACATTATCTTTTTGGCCATTGAGGTGTCAGTGGTTATTGAAGGCCCACTATTAAAACTCTCATCATTCTACCAGCTGCAATTCTCATCACCTCTTAAATGCAGAAAAGTAACATGCTCACATGTTCAGTTCCAGAATCATAGGGGGATTAGCACTGGAAAAGATCTGTAAGATTAGATTCCAACCATTAACTTAACACTGCCATTTCCACCACTGAACTAGGTTACACATCTGATAACATGTACACATTTGTTCAAGTTCTTATGTGACGCTCAGCAAGAAAATGCAGCTTGGCAGATGCTAGAGCTCCATGCTTTAGCCTCATCCAGGCAGTTCTCAGACTGACAAGGAGTTAACTACCACAAGGTCATATTCACAGAATCACAGAACACTGTGAGTTGGAAGGGACCCACAAGGATCATCTCAGTCCAACTCACCATCTAACACCCGTACAGAGACCGAACGCACACCCCAGAGTGGTAAACATAAACCTAGTTCCCTCACAGGCGCACAGGCCACTCCGAGCCAGGAGGGACCCACAGGACCATCCAGCCCAACATCCTCCAGCTAGACCATGTCACTAAGCTCCTCATCCAATCTTCTCTTAAACACCTCCAAGGACGGCGACTCCATATTGCCACACTAAAGGCAGTGGAATGCAGGTATGCATTTCATTAACTCTCACAGTGTACTAACCAGTTCCAGAATGCTTTTGCAGAGTTAGAAATACTGCTTGGTATTTATTTAAATGGAAAAATAAAAAATAATCTAAGTGCCACTTAGATTTTTTTAAGAAACAATGCAGTCATGCAAATTCACATTAAACAGGAATTGTAGGTTACTCCTTTATATGTTTCAAAATGTATGGAAACCTTCCTTCAGAAACAGCTTAGAAATTTGCCCTCTGCTTATATTTAATTGTTTACTCCTCTGTTATTCTGCAGAATTAGTCTGAAAGAACTAAGAGATTACTTAATCAGTATAGGTTTTGAAGACGAATTTTCAAAATATACTACCTCTCGATTCTACAACAAGATTCACAAATTCATTCTTGTCTTTTTCACTACTAACTATCCTTAGTTTAGCTAAAAAACAGAAGTCTCACATATTTACAATAGATACCTTGTTAGAGCATCCTTTGGTGTTCTTACCTACTCTCTGCTTTGAGCCACTCAGTAGCCTGAGTCCCAGGGAAACCACAATGCTGTCATTAAACGCTAAATAAATGTTTCATGTGTTCCGTTTGGTGTTCCCCTCCAATCCCTCTGCCTATGTACTAATAACATTTGTCCTTTTTTTAGACAGCCAAGGCCACAAAGTGAAAGTGATTCTATAAACTGCAACTAAGAAATACAGGAAAAGAAAAAAAAATTAAAATCTCTGGTACAGAAGGACAGAACCATCCCCCCAAAGAGGAATAAAAATGTTTTTCTTCCAAGACCTGTGAATATTTTGTATTATGTAAAATCATTAGTGATTTTTGCGGAAGGGGGAGGGCGTACAGGGGAGGGGGAGAGTGTTTATAAAAATCAGTCACAAGTTGACATCTCCTTCTTAATTAATCTAGTGTTTTGAAACATCCTTCAGCTATATAGGTTAGTTACATAAAAGTTACTCAATGTCATTTTCTCAGCTAGAGTCTTCGGTCCCATTCCTATTCTGTTGCATGCTATAAAGAGTGGTATTAAAGGACGTTTCTGGGTATGTGTTTGCTAGTTTTTAAAGTCAACAAGTAATAGGAAATCATAAAATAAATATATGCAATACAACAGAAAGATGGAATACCCATAAAAAAACCCCAAATTTATTTCCACTATGTTGAACTGCAAAATATGAATCATCACCTCGTTACTCTTGTACAAAAAAAATGTAGTTTAGGACTAAGACTAACTGCAAATATCAAAACACTACAGACGAAAACATTTTGATAGACCAATAAATGCATTTGGGGATCTTAAATTGTGGTTAATTTTAGCAATTTTGCCTCTGTCAGAAGCAGCACTTGGGTTTACAAATAATTAGTAGGCCAAGTATGAAATGTCCTTTGGAAAATTCTGTATAGAGCATTTTAAAAATAAACTAAACATTTGTCCTAATCTTCCTCTAAATAAACACACGAAGACAACATAATCCTTCAGAATTAACCTTTGACCAAATACAAGTACTCAGTAAGAAAAGGAGTAGCTCTTTCTCAGCTCATTTTCCTTGCCTAAGGACATTACTTCATATTTTTTTTATTTCATTCAGTTTTCAGGCTGAAAGATGCATCCAATTCCAAGCTCTTCCCTCTAAGAGCACACCAAGAAGTTGCCTGCATGCTTCAGCATGAAAACAGAAGAGCAAGCAGAGAATTATGTATTAAAAACCTTAGGTGTCAAAAGTGGTTCTTAATATACCACTACGTGGGTACAGCAAACATCTCCACACATGGATTTAGGCATCACATGAATATTTCTGAATGGAATTCACTACATGTAAAGGAAATTTCCAAGTTTTAAAGTTTAAAGGCACTACGTAACTTTCAGAAGCCGCTGAAATTGGGTTGAAAACAAGTGGTTTAATGGAATAGATTAGGTGATTTTCTTCAGAGTAGGCCAGAAACAAGGCCCCTTAAGTAAGGGCAAAACAACAGCCAAACTCCAAAGAGTGGTATGACAAAGTTCTTCTAAAGCAATTATGGAATATCATCTTATACCCAACCATCAATAGAATAAATTCAGAAAAAGACGTAATTTTTTTTTCCATTTCTCATTTTTTTAATGCTTTTGCATTACTACAGCTATGGAGTGCCACCTTTCCAAGAACTAAACTATAGGGGCTCAACAGTGTTTCCTTCCACTCCTGCAGGAGCTGCGGTGCGTATGCACCTGATCTTATTATATGAACAGACATGAAAGCTTATTCCAGTTCTTAGAAGCCTGATTACATAGGTGGCAGGCAATGAATGCTAATCAGAGGATCCTTTTCTCCAGGTGAATCCTATAGTATGGTTGACAGTAGGGTGAAATCAGCAGTACAGAGATGGACTTCCAGTAGCTTATTCTAGTAATAATGACTATCTACGGCTTGTAAAGCAGAAGCATACTAAAAATACTGAAGAAATTAACTTCAAGAGAGGAAACATTAACTGTGAACTCCCTGGGGTTTTTTTCAGTAAGTGTCAAAACCCCAAAGCTATTGAAACATTGTTTTTTGCATTTAATACTTACAATGCTGTGATAGTAGCAATGAGATAATTATAGCATTTCTGCTACCAAGGCCATGATTCACCAAAGCCAAACATCAAGTCATTATTTCTGTCGTTCCACTAGAAGGGGTGAAGAGGGGAAAGGGGAGTAAAATGGAAGATGAGAGCAATGTAAGCTCTTCATTTTGAATGCTGTTTACAGAAGCAGAATATCTACTTCCAACACAAAGCATTTTGCATCTTGTGCAGTGGAATGACTATGGAGAGTTATTCCTACTCCCAGCACATCATTTTTTTCTCCCTTCATCTCATTAACAAACAACTCAAAAGACCAAATGCAACACACCAGAGGGCACATGAGGGGCACAGTCTAGACGTCAATTTCTGAAGTGCCCCAGTTTTTGAACCTGGGATACTACAGGCTCTATGGAATACGATTAGCTACTTTGTGGTGATAATGCACAGTAGAACTTGTCATGTGGCATGGAGCTTCATCACACTGCATTGCTTCATGACTTTTAATAGGGCATCCCTGCTATCTACGTTTTGACATCGGAATCCATTTTGCCAACTACATCCATACCTTTCAGAGATGTTCCAATTCTCACTAACCCAAGAATCCCTTAAACAGCAACATTTCTATGACTGTGCTGTGGGATCTCTTAATGTATTTTTAGCAGTAGGTGAATCAAGCAATATATTGGGAGCATCATTAATTTAACAGGTATTTTCTACTGATCACAATTTTGCAAGAATAATTTAGTTCATATACAAATTTAACTACAGTCTGAAATAAATATATTATTTCAGGAAGCGTTTTGGCAAGTTAATTTGAAGTAAAAACCTCCCCTTTAATATTGTCTGAATGGTGTGCCAGAAAATAAATAGGAAACTTCAGTATTGGTAAAGTCAAGGTGATCAAGTCTCTCTCCTCTATTCCATTACTATGTTGAAAAATATAGAGTACTGTAATAGGCTGCAAGATGTATAAGGAAATTTTTTGGTGGCATTAACTGCTGGGTAAAGCTCCACAGCAAGAACCATTCCATTTGGGGGGCACTATGATTCAAGAAAAATACACACTACTTAGGATTGGAGGGACAATAAATTTTAAGAGGCCTAACAAGCATGATCAATGTCAAAATGAAGTGTTAGTTTTTAGCCTAATAAAGACTAAAGGAAGATGTGATAACAGCTTTTATAAATTTTACATATTAAATTATTCATTGAGAATAAACATTCTCTAATAAATGAAGATAAGAGAGGGAATAGCAGTTTTAAAAGCAACCAGGCAAGTTTCAGGTGAAGCACCCAGCACTACAAATGGCTAAGTACTGGAAGAGATTACCTGGAGAATCAACCAAATCTTCATTATTATATATTTAGAACAAACTGGATAAAGACGCACCAGGAATAACACAGGAAGACCTGACTACCTTGGGGCTGAAAGTGAAAAGTGACCTCTTGAAAACTGATTCCAAGTTGGTTTTACAGGATTTCTGCTAGGATTCTTGACTATCTGGCCTTCTCCAACCCCTGCTTGAATGTATGGCAGGTTTTCACTGTTATCCAGATGAGATGCCAGAAGTTTGATGGCAAGTCAGCACTATTAGCAGAAAATTCTTTACAAGTTCTGCAGTAGTACAAGGTTTAAAACCTTGAATTTATGGACAGAGTTGCCCAATTGTGAATGTGGACTTGCTGTGATCATAGCACTTCAAAGTGTTTTTCATCAAACCACATAAGGCCCATTTCAGACCACTAATCTTTGTTTATAAGGCAATTTAATTAAAATCATCTTTGTACCAGTAATATACGTGGATGGATTGTAGTAATATTGAGTTTGTTTACAGTCATATAGATAGAAGTAATTGCATCACATACAAAGATAACGTGGCACACTGGATCGCAGACAGAACTCAGGACTTGCATAACATTTCTTAGGCTTTTTATTACCTTCTCATAGGTATTCTACACAGAAAACCTATAATTGTTTCAAAACTTATTTTTGTTTTCACAGTCCTACATTGCTTGAACTAGGAGGCAATTTTCTCAGGAGCAAATACGAAACAGTAAGATAAACCTTCCTTAAGAAGCCAGAGCATCACAAATCCCACTGTTCTTCAAGTGCAAACTTCATCTCCTCACTTGGTAATTAAGTACATAAGCAGGGATAAATCTATTAAAAAAAGAAATAACCTTCAGAATTCTGAAGGAACACTTTACATGTTTCCTAGCTGTGAAGAGAATGGCCAAACTGCA
Source organism: Pitta sordida (assembly GCA_013390025.1). Classification (NCBI taxonomy): domain Eukaryota; kingdom Metazoa; phylum Chordata; class Aves; order Passeriformes; family Pittidae; genus Pitta; species Pitta sordida. The sequence continues at coordinate 25,371 of WEKX01028170.1, forward strand.
CAACTCCAAATAGTTAATTGTACTGCTTAATGCATTTTTGGAAAAATTTTATAGAAGCTAGTTGGGTTGGAGAATGTAAGAATTTTTTTTAAATCCTGGTCATATTTTTTTATTCCATTTGGTGCATTCTAGAAAGATTCAAAATAATCAGTCCATGTATACTAAACTTGTGAAAAAACCACAATTTTACTACTATTTCATAAAAAGGAAACTCTGAAAAGGAACCTCACTACAAGATATTTGCACATGTCCAGGAAGCAGAACACATGAAAAGCTTAGGTTCTTTAACCTTTGACTGAAAGAACGTCTATCTGGACCTTTGCTCTCCATCAGCCAAATGGAGTAAGAAGCAGTTTCCACTATATTGCAAGCTGGTAGTTACAATTTAAGAGTTCAAGGCAAAAGTTATCAAACCAGAATGAGTTACAAGAAGGTCTACTCAAAATATGCAAACCATCAAGGATATCTTAAGATCATGTAAGAACTGTGATGACTTATAAAGATAGTTGCATTAGCTAAATGAAGTAATTTCTCCATGGGGTAATTCAGCCCGAATAGAACATTACACTGTTGCGGAAAACAGTGCTTCCAATACTCAAAACTACCTCACAGCAACCAAGCTTGGGCATTTCTACATGATACTATTTTATGCCATGTAAATGTGTCTTTAGTGAGCATGAGTCACATAGCCTAGCAACAGGAAACACAAGAGAAGATACTTCTCTTTAGAGTAGAAGTTGTAGGTGGATGAGTTGAAAAAAAAACAAAAACCCAACACCCAACACTACCAACCCACAAAAGAAGAGGACAGACAAAACGGAAAATTGGGAGCATATTGCTTGTGGAAAAGTCACACAAGTTGGTATTTCAAAGATCGGAATCAGAATTGGAACAGCCTTTCAGTAAGAATACAAGGAGGCAGACAAAAATAGGAAGAATTAGAAGACAACTCCAAATTAAATAGAAGTTTTTGCACACTGACTAAACATCAGCTGATACCTTTACTTCTACAGGCAAATCAGTGATGGGTTGGTCAAATAAGAATAGATAAAGTATAAATTCAAAAGCAGTTCCTATGGAATGAGATAAAATACCAAGAAGAAGGAACTGAAACATGTTACCCACAAATTGCTTCTAAGATGACCCAAAATCACACTTCACTGAGTAAGTTTTGCAACTAACATGACAGGAGGTACATATTTTTTGAAGAGAAACTATCCTTCACATCAGCCTCCTCACACACACCAGCCTAGCTGGAAAACAGGTTGGCAGAAAAGGACCTGAGGGCCCCGACGAGTGGTGCCAACAATGCACCATTGCCACAGAGGCAGCCAGTTGTGTACTGGGCTGCATTAGGAGGAGTGTGCATTTATGGCAGAGGGAGGTCATTCTTTACTGATACTCAGCACTGGCGGTGCCACATCTGTGCCCACTTCTGGGCTCTTCAGTACAAGAGAGATACAGGCTTGATACAGAGAGAAGCCTCAGGGAATAAAGTCCTATCACTGTATATAAATACCTGAAGGAAGATGGTAAAGACAGCGAAATCGGCTCTTTCCAGCAGTGCCTAGTGATAGGAAAAATGACAATGGGCCCAAACCGAGTAACACAAAATGCAGGCTAAACATCAAGAAGCACTTCTTTACTAAGTATGACTAGACAGGAACATGGGACAGTCAGATATGATACTTCAGGTTGTTTGTTTAGCTGATGAGAAGAAATTTTTGGGGGTTATACTCATAGTTGAGCCTTCACACAGGCTTATCTTCCTGACTTCCTGAAACTGCTTATCTTCCCTGACCACTCTCTGAAGTCTTAGAAGCAGTTTTGAGCCACCTCCACCTACTTCATATGCAACATAGATTGAAAACCCTGCAAAGCAATTGAAATTCCAGTGACCACACTCCATATATAATCGGCCTGTATAAATGTTCTACTACATTTATACAGGCCGATATACAGAAAAATAAATTGAACTGAAATCTTCCAATTACCTTTTATTTCAGTCTTACTCCTGCCTCCCATCACTTTTGAGAACCAATGGTTTAACTCCTCCATCACAGAAGGGGCTAGTGTGATACAGATGAGAAGTCTCTGATAAATATCACCATTCCAGACATAGCAAACACACACCATGTTATATTTAGTAGAATAGTGGGCATCTGCCTTCATTCAGCATCCTCAGCTTGAGGAACACTGGTTTACACAAAGAAATGTGAAAAGATTGTAACTAAAAGGCCATTAATAACAGTCATTATCTATACTATTTTAACTAGCCTACTTGGAATTTTTTGGTTGAGAAATACAGCAAGTCAGACACCTTTAAAAATGCTTCCTTTGTCATGAGTATAGCATATGTTAACCTATACATTTTTTGTTATGCTCATAATTTATCATTTTCTAGATTCACATGATACAGTTGCAAGAAAAACATACAATTTTAGAGCCTTGTGTATTCAGTACAAAACAAACAGACAAAAAACCAAAACCACAAAGCAACAAGAACAGTCACCACAAAACATTAAATGGGATATGTCAACTTCACACTTGCAGAGAACTTCACCTGCTATAATAGCAAGTGCTTTTTCAAGGAATTCACTAATTTTAATGGGAGGTCACAGTGTTTAATACATTGTAGAATAAATCTAAATTGAATGTCACCACTGAGCTCTCATCTTTATTTTCACTGATAAATGTATATAGCAATTTTCAATTGAACAGAGTCCATCAATAATTTAAGAAAAAACAAAGTATAGCTGGTAAAATGGAGGAATTCCTCCATTCTCAGAGACTTTTTTCCCCTTCATCTTCTCCATGCTAAAGCTGGCACACCACAAAGTGACAGATGATTTTTATGAGGATTGATTCATGCCAGTCTCTGAAGAGTAATTAAGTTCAATAAAGACCTGTCAATATCATTTGATATCAGTTGTCACTTTACATCATGTATAAAAGGTACAGATGTACACAGAGATGGACAAAACCCACAAGGACAGAATGTGCTTTTCAGATAAGAAAGGAAGGTCCTACATATTAAAAAATTGCTAGGACTGAAATCATTGCCTCACCTTAAAACCAGTTGTGAATCATCCTAAAACCAGTCCTCAGTCAGTAGCAGAAAGCACAAATACTATTCCCAAAATCAAAGGTTATAACTCAACACTTTTCTTTGTTCAGAGGACATACATTCCTTACTCATCTGTCTCCAGATATAAGACTTATAGGCCTTCTTAAGGCATGGAAGAGGATAAGAGAAAGAGAACACATAAAAGGAGTAATTATCCTCCTTTCCTTCTAGTGAGCCAATGGTTTCATTTTTAATCAAAAGCACCTACATGATAAGAGCCATAAGCACAAATTCACACTCCAAGCTTTAGGCCAGTTATCCCATCTCCTGGATGAAGCATTTCAAATAAGAAGCCTGCAGATGAAACAACCTACTGCAGCAATCCATTCAAAACTATTTTGAAAGCAAGAGGAACATGGTATTCTTTTAGAAAACACATAAACACTTACATGAAGAAGTAGTGCTGCAAGCCCCTAGTAGCAGAAGGCCCTTTGCTTTAATCCCAGGAAGAACATTAATCACAGGAAGATGAAACCAACCTACAAAACAGAGACTTCTGTGGAGGAGGCTGCCTATGAAAGTGCTCCACCCTTCCCCTGGGTTGTAATTCACACTCTCTGATTAACACAGCTGTACCAGAAACTGAGGACTTGCTTCTCAATTAAGACCACATAGCCTAGTGGAGAGCATCTGCCCTTTAAAGGTTAAATGAGTTAAAGTTAATTGAGCATAAGAAACTCCAGCTGCAAGCAAAAAGAGATGTTATGAGAAGGCACAGTAAGCTAAAAAAAAAAAAAAATCTTTGTATGTAAAGACACAGTAGGGCCTCTAGGATACCTGAACCTGAGTACTTAACAAAAATAGGTGCCCAAGAATGAAATTAGGGTCTCTGTTATGTTTGAACTTTCAGAGAAAGAAGGGTGTGTGTGGATAAAGAATAGCTGATGAATAAGAGACTTCGGTATGCAGAAAGTGATCTGAGAGAAAACGTGAGACTGGGTTTCAGCTTTTTGAGACAGAAGTGGTGGCTCTGTGAAATACAGTAGAAGTTGAGTAATGAGCTTTTTTCATGGACTGCTAGACGGCTTACTCGTGCTAACTGCCATGAGAGACAGAAGCTAAATACTTCTAAAATTCTGCTGTTAAGTGCCTAACTCCCTTATGTCCTTTTTTTTTCTCTCCTACTTCAGAAGAGAGATTCTGGCCAAATTGTGATTGGGCCCAGATGCATAATCTGAATTGAAATTACTTTATTATGTATGATATTCGGCTCATAATGAACCATTACTCACCATTTTATATTCTCATATTCCTATCAATGATCTAGAAAAGAAAGGTTTATCTACATCCTGTCCATTTAATTTTGGATGTACTTCTCAAGCTTTCATTTTTAGATCACTGGAGGCACAGAGAGTAGTTCTTTGTTTTTTTAAGGAAATCATTGGTCTGTATAGAGTGAGGTTTTTTAGGAATTGTACCTTAGTAATGACTTTTAGAAGTTTTTAGGCGATTTCATGACCAATTAATCTGAAATCCCCATACAGTTTCTCTTTTCCTGTGCTTGGAATAGCAGCTCTACATCTGTTGCTAGTAACTTTAGAGTGATTATTCAGCTTTGACCACAGTTTACAAACTGAATAATAAATAAATAAACAAATAAAATAACAGAGGCTAAAGTGAAATGAAAAAGAGAGGTTTGGCAAAAATTTCAGCCACTGTGGGAGATTTCATATTAGTAAATGGAAAACTTAGTGACCAAATAAATGGAAGAACTTACAGAGAAAGAGGCAAGAAACAAAGAAGCGTCATAATTAATGCAAATATAAACTTGGCAAGGGAATATACTTCTATTTTTCTTTTGTTTTGTGGAAGAAAGGTTTTAAAACTCAACATAATTTTTCAAAAATACATAAAGATTCTTCTTCCTGTTATAAAACCTACAGAGGGGAATATCTACATAAAGTCTTGATGTCTTCATTAAGATAATACCTATTCTAAGAACATTCTCAATTATCGTGATCATCATTAGCATGTTTTATAGCATGTTCATTTCTTTTTCCTCCCTCTGAAATGTTAATCAAAGATTAAATTTACTGTAAATCAATTGAAAACAATTTTCTTCATTTTAAGTTTAATCACAAAGGGTTGTACTGTGTAATAAATGAAATACAAAAATACTGAGACATTGTTGACAGTTCTTCTAAAAATAATGTGAAAAACTACAGAATTTATAGGACTACTACTTTGAGCATAACCTAGACTTACTTTTAAATTTTTGTAACTTACATATTTTATACAAACTGTAACATCTTTGTAAATTATTTCTGCCTCCCAAACTTAATAATATATTTGAAAACTTCAGAACTTGTATATTAGAAAGTGTGTCCTTAACCAAAATATATACTAAAAAACAACTGAGTTAAAGTGTGAAAGGTAATTCTTGAACAGCTTCCCTCAAGGATGAAATACATTTAAATGCAACCAATATTATTTCGGTTACTCTTCTGTCTGTGTTGTTAGGAATATTTGGTAAAAAGATCATGATCTTATTCTTACTATTGAAAATAAACTTGTATATAAATCAAGCCCAAATTTCTCCATACCTAAATATTATGAACACTGTTCTAATTCTAATGGAAAAGCTAGGCTGATATGTATGTAAACATTTAGTTTAGAAATGTGCATAGAGAAGTCTTGTGTCCGACTTAAATAATATTGCCACATTTTCTGAAATTCAAAGTGTACTATATAATACTTCTGTGACAATAATGTTGAGTTTATGGCTTCAGAAGGAGAGAGCAGATTTTGACTGACAGTAAATTTTAGCTGTCTGTAAAAGTGCGGTGTGTTGACCTTGTGTGGGCAAAACAGATTTAATTTGGAGAAAATTAATTTAATTTATTGCTTATTAAAAATGGAATAGTATTGTGAGAAACAAACAAAATATCACATCACCTTATTCTCTGCTTCTTCCCTGGCTCAGTTTCATCCCTTTGTTGACTTGTCTGCCTCCTCCTCCTCTCTCTGAGTAGTGGAGAGAGATGTGGAAGGGGGGTTGTGGTCAGCTCATAGCACTTTGACTTCTGCTCCTTTCCCCTTACACTGTTCCCATGCTCCAATATAGGATCCCTCCTATGGGAGATAGTCCTTTATGAACTACTGCAGTGTGAGTCCTTCCCAGGGGCAGCAATCCTTCATGGACTGTCTTCTCCATGGGGTACAGTCCATTGGGCACAAACTGCTCCAGTGTGGTTCTCCACAGGCAACAGTTTCAATCAAAAAGCAGCTTCTGTGTGGGAGTCTGCCAGGAGTCTGCCCCTTCCTGGGTTGCAGCTTTCTCCAGGGAATATCAATCTGCTCCAGCATGGGGTCCTCCACGGGCTAAATGTCTACTCTAGTGTGGTTCTCTCCAGTGGCTGCAGGAAATAACTGCTCTGACATGGGGTGCTCTGCGGCTGCAGGAGGATCTCAGCTCAGACATCTACAGCACCTCTTCCACCTCCTCACTGTCTCATCTGGGAGCTCACTGAGTTGTTTCTCACACTTTCCTCCTCACTTCTCACTGATAGGCAGTACTTTGTCCTTCCTTGCATAGGTGTTCCCTGAGAGACCACCATCATGGCTGTGAGGCTCAATCCTGCCCTGGAGTGACTCTGCTGGAACTGGATGGAACCATCCATGTCGGGGGTATAGAAAGCATTCCATGCCACAGTCTTTGTAGACATAAAACTCTGAGACTTGACTTTCAGGCTTTTAATAAATCAGCTGAATGTCACCAAATTAGATAGTTTCTTGGTAGTATGAAAAATGATGAAAAAATTTTGCACCTGTATTTTTATCACTTCGGGTTTTGTCCAATTTAATTTCAGTAGAAAAGTACTTCCTTTGGGCTACAGTCTAATTCCAAATTACCATGCAGTTTTAGCTAAGAAACTGGAAATCAATTCCTAAAACATTATATTGATGACAAATGATACACAAGTCAAAATAAGCAACCTGAAAAACTTTTGGACAGAAAATCAACAAATCTACCTCATGAGGCTTAACAAGGGGGGAAGCTGGAAAATGTCTGCAGGAAAAAAAGACGCGGTGTACTGTAACCGCTATAGGTGAACCGTGAAGTAGCGAGGGATTACTGTGCTATCTCCAGGGTTTACTCATGCCCAGACATTCAGCTGCAGGTGACAAGTTAATAGACAAAAGTATATAATTTGCTAGATCTTGAGAACTGAGAACTTCATCTTCAGAATTGCAGCTCCCTGAAGTTCATTTCTGAGAGGTCAAGAGAAATCACCGAATTTAAATCTGAAAAGACCCTGAAAATGCTTCATAGCTCTAATTCATTTTTCTTACCTTAGAAACAGGTTTGGAAATAACAGAATGAGATAAGATGAAAAGTCAATGTTTTCTTTTGTGAAAAGCTAATGGACACAAAAATGTTAGCCATAAATATGAAGTTCAAACTGCACTGTACAAACCCTTTTGTTCCTTATTAATGGAACAACACATAGAAGGAAAAGTTTCCCCAGCCAACAGGTTAATTTTAGTGATCTGAAGACTTCACGTAATGCAGTTTGCATTTCTTCATACTTCAGCTTCTCATCATTTGTCAGAGAATACAATAAGAAGAGAGCAAAAGACTGCCACTGAAGCTGACATGACAATGTGCTCTGGCAAAGGATCGAAGGGGTACAATTAGGTAGGATTCAGAGACTGTTAGTAGAGGCAGCAAGGCAAATGAGTAGTGTGAAAAGACTATCTATTATTCCTCAGTGAACAGTGTTGCAATTATTTTCTCTCTGTGTATGGCAGGTATTCCCCTTCTTGCCCCTCCCATCCCCCCCATAGCTTGTTAATTTAGCCACAGTATTAACTGAGTGAAAGCTCTGCCACGGTTACACCTAATATGGCTGGTGCACATCTGTCTTATATTTCTCAGACAGAAATATGCGTGCATTCACTGTGCACTACATGTGGTGACTTTGAGATCTGTGGAATCAGTAGGTCTCATTAACATAGTAGCAGTAGGTGCTGCCCTACCAGGACACTGCAGTCAGATAGATTCTATAGCTCACATGAAGACGTGCTGCAGGACAGGAAGTTTGCATGCATTCGTCTTTTCCTATTCGGACAAAATCTGAAGCAGGAAAAAACATGAGAAATCTTGTTGTTCTATTTTAGACATAGGGTGGAAATGCAAGGAGTACACCTTGGTAGGTGATCCTGTTTTTCTATAAAGATCAGTATTTTGTGACTTTTCCTGGGACAATGAAAACCACTTAGGAAATGCTTGTTTCTAAAACAACTGCATGTTTCAACATAAACGGTAATATGCATTAGGTGGTAGCAGGAAAAAAAAATAGAAGTAATTTTTTTAATATCTTTAGGTGAAATTGCATGTCACTGCAAGATGGCAAAACTAATGGGTTCCACTTAACTTGAGATGGCTGAGTGAGCCTGCTGCCTGATAGCCGTGAGTGAGCCTAGGCTGATAATTCTTTGAGCAAAACATTTGGTAAGCACACATAGAAACAAAACTGAATGCCTTGAAACACTTGGAGGTACAGGCAATTGCAAGTAAGAGGCAAAACTGTAAACTGTAGTTTTGGAAATAGATAACATTTCGAACCAAGTTATTTAGACAGAGTGATTCCTTTCTGCACACCTTTCAGTCTTCCAGAAACACCAGCCCAGCCTTTTCTTAGGAAGTTCTGTGTAAAGAAATAGTAAAGAAGGTTAGGTCATGTATCCTGTAATCATACTGAGAAATACTGTATTCAGTAAATAACTTGGAGAATAAGACACTCAGTGGGAATCAGAGCAGCAAAGCTGACCTTAGGACAAAATTGAAACTGAATACATCTCTTAAGCCTGCCAAAAAGAAAATCAAAGTGTCAGATATGTTTATCAATCATTTGCAATCAGAGAAGTATATTAGTCTGAAAGAAGCTCTATAATCTTCAATGGGTTACTCATTATGATGATGATAAAAATATTAATAAATATCATTCATTTGGCTTATGTTATACTGATATGTTGAAGGGAAGGGGTAAGATCCCATTATCAAACTGCAGGTCTATAGCTGTATCATCTATTTTCAGTATTTTTGTATTTCTTAAGAGATTATCACATGTAATACTTCACAGTTCAAAGGATTCAAATCATAAATCCCAAAAAATTGGAGGGGAAAAAAAAAAGAACAAGAGAACAATTTCTTATTGTTAGATTATTTGAGTTTGGGGTTTTTGTGTGATAAGGACTTTCCAAGGAATGGAGGTAATGCTTTCAAAATGATGGTAGCACCCAGGCTAAAGCTGATAAAGAAGGGTCTTTCTGAAAGGACTTAGACATAGAAAAAAAGGTTTTATCTCTCTTTGGTTATTGGGTTTCTAATGCATATCTAACTAGTAGTTATAAAATGCTTTAGACATTCTTTCATTAGTGACATCATACATATCGAATACTAACTAAAACATATAACATGGGTTTTTTTTGGTTTTTTTTTTGGTGTATGGATGAATTCTGTTTCATAACTGCCAAACACTCCAACAAGAGTATCACTCAATTTTTTTTTCTTGGCGGGGGGGCAAGAAGACGACAGCATATAGATGACAATAAGAATTTTACTGTTATTCCAATTAATATTTCAAAAGTCTGATTGTCCAAATAATTAATTAATACAGGGAAAAACCACCACCCTCTTTGGTTATAACACTGTCATGTAAAACATCCCCATATTTGCTTCTTTTTTCTGGTGCTAGACTCTCCTTTCCCATGTACCTCTGGGATCTAAGCTTGAGTCTTGCTCAACGAAACTGGGAAAGGGCAAGATGTAGTTTAGCAGCAGCATCCGGAGGTCCTTACTGGAAGGAATATGATGTCCATAGTAGCAGTCTTCAGTCTTTGATCCACTTGCAGCTGTTTTAAAGTGGTTTTTTTAGCCCTTCAGTACAAACCCTACAGCTTTTTACTACTAACAGCAGAATTCTATTTATATAAAATAAAAGATGTCTGTCATAAGTGCCAATTTCAGTAGATGTTGAATTAAAACCCCATACTTTGTAGTCCAAAACTCACCAGAGATTCTTTTATTACTCCCCATGAGGATCAAGTTGTCCCTGGAATCGCCTCGTTAGGGCAGAACACATCCTCATCTGCGCTTCACAGCAAACAATTGTACAGCTGACCATGATTTTCAAATTCACCTATGCTACTTGCTCTGTCCTCAACATCAGGCCAGAATGTATTGAATAAAAAGAATTTTAATGCATATGTTTTGAGTACCCATCTACACTTCACCCCACATTAAATTTCACTTTATGCATTGTCTGTCATCTAGTTTTTCCTTCATGTAATAACAATCATATCCAAGCTAACGTGGATCCTTTCTGTAAGTTTTTCAAAGGTGTGATAATACTTTAATAAAATGCAAATATATCTACTGCATATATTTCACTAATTTTGTAAGTCTATCAAAAAAGCAATCAAGTTTGAGTGGCATGACATGTTTTTTCTTTCCTTTTTGTTTATACTTACGCTGATTTTAAAAAATTAATGGTTTTCATTACAGCACTAAGATAATTCAATATAATGAAATGGGTACCCTGTAATAGCAAAATACAAAATAAATACAAAATGTGACAATTGGAACTTTGTTTTAAAGTTGTGGGTAGCATTCAGATATTTCTTTATAATATTTATATACATTTGTTTAAGAAAGCAAATTTAATTATATCATGTATAAAGAAATTACCAAAACCCAAAGAAGCAGTGAGCTGGTGGAAGCATTATATATATTCTCAAGGTAGAGTTGATCTTTTCTCCCATTCTAAGCTCATGGGCTATAATTCTTTTGAACAAATGTTATTCTAACATTGCCACATGACACATGGAAGTGTTCAAGGCTAGGTTCGATGCAGCTCTGAGCAACCTGGTCCAGTGGCAGGTGTCCCTGTCTGTGGCAGGGGGATTGGAACTAGTTGATCTTTAAGGATTCATCTAACCCATACCCTTCTATGATTCTATGACCAATTAAAGCATTTCATGAACGTGATCTTTGCATTTTCTAAAACCTTTTAATATTTTTCTATTACTCTTGGGTGTCTGGCACCACAAAGATTTTAAAACCAGGAGTGACCATTCTCTATGAACCACATGAAGCTTTGACTGTATGAACTACGTCAGATGGGTGCTATTTATGGTCATACAGTCTGCAGCATCCAAAACATGAATGTGAATGCTCTCAGAGCATTTCTCCTCTTTGTGAGAACTCGTGTGAGACCTCATATGGGACCCCAGGCGGCAAAGAGATCTTTGGTTTTATCTTTTGATTGATTGAAAAAGAACAGACTAGTTGGAAGACAGAATTGTGTAGGAGATAAAATGGAAAAAAAGTATTAGTAATTTGCAGTTGTCATCCATAGCAACAAGATGAGCTGACAGTGCCAGGGCTGCAACTGATCTCTCCTTTCATTGATGAGAGTAACAATGCTGCTTAAATGTCAGGCATAATGATCACTGAACAATGCAATAACGCTACCTTAGCACCTACTGCCTCATTTTGCAGTCCCAGCTACGCATCTCTATACTGGTTACACTTCATGATTGTCTACAGAGAGGAAAAAAGTGAAATATCTATTGCATACTAGGACTTTTATGTAGTAATTTAATGTGTGGAAATTTTTATAATGAAGTTTGAGTGCAATTTTCTGCTTTGGATTAAATTTTGAGGTATGTTCTGAAAAAGGTTTTTATTGATGAGGTTATGAGGAAAGTGTAGACAGAACCATGGTTGGTCATAGCTTACAAAGGACATTTTATAAAAGATTGAATACTGATGTTTATTTTTTTAAACTTATTTTCTTTACAAAGAAAACCACTTATGAATTTTTTAATACTATATGTAATATTTATTAAGAGTGTATCAGAAGAAGGAAATCAGATTGGAAAAAACCAGAAAAGCTTAGCTGCAAAATCCAATTTAGGTATGTTAACAAACTTAGCAGTCTCAAGTAAATACCTTTTATTTGAAAATATCTAAAGGAGGCTTCCACATATACATCTTGGTTTAGATTTAATTTTATTTTTTAACAGATTGTAGAATAGGACAGATTCCAAATTGAGATAAAGCACTCCTGTTTTGAATAGAAAGTGTTCTACCATGGATGGAAGACAACAGCTGAACTGCTGCAACTGAAAACAATAAACTCAAGCCTTAATCTAAGAGTTCTGAGTAAAGCCCAGAAGCTGGTTTTATGTAATGCAAAACAACCTTGAGATCTCTTCCAACCTAAATTATTTGTTGTGGTTTAGGGGTTTTTTTGTTGCTCTGGCAGCGAGGGGGTTAACAGGTCAGCTGTCAGCTCCAGTCACTGCCATGGCATTCAAGGTTATTGAAATAGAGACGTCTCTGTGAATAACATATTTGGGAGAGAAGAAAAAAAACTTCAGAAGCAAGATGTAGGGACCAGTCCAGAACATGCGTCGGGAGGCTGAGAGATTGAAGGCCCATCCAGGCCCACGAGAGAAGGGGTAGAAATGTTCTTCCAGGCATCCCGCTGCTGTTCGTGAATTGGAACAACCATGGTGAAAACCTATGGACTAGAGAAAGGAACCAGTGATGTAGAATCCATCTGAGCTACGACTGAAGATGGAGATCAAGCTGGAAAAACCTGTAGGTTTTTTTTTGGAGCCCAGAAATAGAAGCCTGGGGCTAGCTAAGATCTCAGCAGAGATCCTTTGGACAGACATTTTGTGCATTGTGGTAGGATCTGAACCATGTACTTTGGGATGGGCTCATTATGACACAGTGAAAAAGTCAGTACTTAAAAGCTGCATCCTGATGTGACACTTGAACCACAGAGAATTTTGTAAGAGCTGTCATCCTAGGGTTGAGATCTCGCTTGGGAAGGGTCATGAAAGACCTTTTCCTCTCGTGAGAGAGAGTGAGAACTTTATGGAAGGGCAGAGAGATGGTTCCTATCCTGGATCTGGTCAGAAGACTAACTTGCCTGGTTTACCCCTACCCTATGTTCCCCCTTTGTCTCCTGGTGAAAAAAGGGAATATGAGATCTGTTGTAAGAGAAGGAGGGGTGGGGGGATGCTTCCTTCGCAGTTCTGATCTTGTTAGTTAGTAAATAAATCCTTTATATTCTTTACTTATAGTTTTGCCTTGGTTTTTTTGCCTGTGGCCAGTTTTATTTTCCAGTTTTATTTTCCAGTTATTCTCCTCCAGGAGAAGTTGTGGTGAATCTCTGGCATCGAGCCAGGGTCAAACCACGTCATTATTGTATGATTCTCTATTTAAAAAAAGGGACATACTGCAACATTTACCACTGGCTAGTCTAGGAAAGGGTACTCATAGATGTAGACACTGAATATTATACAGTTACTTGCTTTACATTTTGAAAATCTGACAATTCACAGAGTCACAGAATCAACCAGGTTGGAAAAGACCTCTGAGATTGTAAAGTCCAACATTTGACCTGCCCCGCATTGTTGACTAGACCATGGCACTGTCATATCCAACTTTTTCTTAAATATCTCCAGGGACAGTGACACCATCACCTGCCTGGACAGCTCATTCCAATGCCCAATTACTCTCTGTAAAGAACTTCTTACTGTCTAACCTAAACCTCCCCTGGTGCAGCTTGACTGTGCCCTCTTGTCTTACTGCTGGTAGCCTGAGAGAAGAGACTGATCCCCAACTGGCTACAACCTCCTTTCAGGTACTTGTAGAGAGGGATAAGGTCACCCCTGAGCCTCCTCTTCTCCAGGCTAAACAACCCCAGCCCCCTCAGCTGCTCCTCATAGGCTTTGTGCTCCAGTCCCTTCACCATCCTCATTGCCCTTCTTTGGACACAGTCCAGTACCTCAATGTCCTTTCTAAACTGGGGGGCCCAAGACTCAAGGTGTGGCCTCACCAGTGTCAAGTACAGGGGAAGAATCACTTCCCTGTTCCTGCTGGCCGCACTATTCCTCACACAGGCTAGGATGCCATTGACCTTCTTGGCCACCTGAGCATCTGCTGCCTCATGTTCATCCTGCTATCAATAAGTACCAGAAGGTCCCTTTCTGCCTGGCCACCCTTCAGCCACCCTGTCCCCAGCCTGTAGTTCTGTATGGGGTGTACAGAGGATTATTTTTATTTTAGAATAAATTCTGCATTTGAGACCCTGAATTTGCATGTATAGAGAACTGGATATACTCAAATATTATATGTGAGAGATTTAGTTTTCTTTTCATATAATAAAATTAACACAGGAAGCTCTGCAAGGTTATGTCACACCACTGTGGCAAAGAAAAGAACTTTAAGTGAACAGTGATGATGTTTACACTTACTTAGCCCACATATTCCTCATATGAGATTCGGGGTCTTATTTCTTCCTTTAAGCCAAATCAAAGTAGAATGAGAATTGAAGTCTCAAAATCTCATTGATTTTTAAGACTATATTAAGGAAGATGGTAGGGGAGCCACCTCTTAATTGTTACAAGTCACTTAATTGAACAATTGAACAATAGTGTTCCCTTGTCTAAATGTGTTCATTAGCCAAGTGCCTTGAAGGAACAAAATGTGTGTGTAACAGCCCTGCTGGGAGCAGCAGCCTGGCCCGCTCCATTAGGAAGGATGTCAATGCTTATCCATTCCCATGAGTCACCAAAAAATGAAACACTGTAAACTTTCCTTAACAGCTGCATTTTATTAATTAACAGCAAAAGTTTAGATGAGTAGACATTTTATTGTCCTTAAGACAATAAAACAGGAATAAAGATATAATGCAGTTCATTAAACATCAAAGGTTGTTTCTTTATATTGACATAGTTGTTGCAAGTACACCAGTGTTAACTGGGATGCCAGGAAGTAGCAGAGGCCACATGCAGCTGTGGGGCCCTGCAGCACCCACCATCCTGGTTAGACCCCAAGTCCCTGGCTGGATGTGGTTTTTTCCACTCACATGCATTCTTAATGCCAGGTAGACTGAAAATCCACAAGGGCTAAAGCTCCTTTTGCACCTGACTTGGACATGGCCGGTTTGGGGCATGCCTCCGGAGTTACTTGAAACCTATCACTCCATGGAGCACTATGTAAAGGAAAACTGGTTTTCAAGCTGTGTGCACACCTCCCTAAGAGCCGGCTGTACATAAATTCAGAGTTCACCCATGGCTCTCCAAGTGCCTGCTCGGTTTTGATACTGCATCACCCTCGCAGGAGCAGCTAGATAGCATGGGGATAACACCAGGTATGTTTTAGGCAGAATGTGTGATTTGTCTACCAAATTTGTTATCTATTTTGCTGCTGAACTTACCTGTCCTCTCTAACTGTGGGTCTCTGCTCAGTTTGGATCGGAGGTGTGTCTGCTGTGTAGTCCAATAGTATAGATGTAGACCAATCCACATTCCTTCTTTCAGGTGAAATTTGGAATTTAGCTTGAATTTGTACTATAGTTTAGTCTTTAGGATTCAATGATAAATAGTCTTTTACAATCTACAGAGTATTTTCTGAATACATAACAGAGACAGAAGCCAAAGCCATAATTTGCATTTGTGTGGGAATCCCAGTGGCAAGTGGAACTCACTTTATTACATATACAAATATACAAAATAAAAATAAATTAAATTACATTACATTATTCTGGACTACAAAACAATATGAAGAACATGAAACTCAAATTATCTTGTGTATACCTGAAGAGTTATAAATACATTCAAATTTAACTCTCAGCTGGATCTTAATTAGCAGTTCTGTTTTTTCCTTTGTGTGGAAAATGTTTTTCCCATGCACTCCATCTTCAAGCAAGTACTTGTTCAAGAAGTATGGTACATTTCTCATTAAAATATCAAATAAATGGCTTTATTTGCAAAGAACAGAAGCACTACATTTTGAGACCTTTGAAAATCCTTCCTATACTGGAGGCTGCTCTGCACAAGCACAGAGCTCTTGAAAATACAACTGTAATTTTAGGTACTGAATCTTTGAAAAATCGATTATTGTTCCATTCTGAAAATATAAGTCTAGGTAGGCCGTAAACTTACAAACAAACAAAACACAACAGGAAACAACCACCCTGCATATTAAATATACTTTAATTGGTGGCTTAAAATGTGAAAAGTAATAGTTTCCCCTTCATCATGTTAAAACCTGAAAATCTTATATTGGAAGTAAAAAGGACAGGTGGTAAAATACAACAGAGTAAAATAAATGCTAAAGCTATTCTAGTCGCTAATTAACCTTGTCTCACTTGATAACAAGCCCAAGAACATTTCCTGCTTTCCTGTGCACATGCACATCAGAATTACACAGTGGAGAGTTTGAATGAGTTTGGGCTAATTTTCCAAGTTCATTATGTTCCAGATTTAAAGGTCTTTTCTTGCAAAATAAAAAGAAATAATCTCAAATTGGGGGTTATATCTCCTTCCTAACAGGAATGTCATGTGCCTTGTCTACTCAAAGACGTACCATATGCACACCATTGGTTTGAACTGTTCGTTGCCATACACATTTCTGCTTGGCTATAAGGAAGGTGAGTATGCAAAGAAAAAAAGTCTCTTTTCCAAAGCTGCTATTTGACTGCTTTGCAAGAGATAAGACGTCTTAATACTCCTGACCATCTCCCTGTAAATTTAATCATAAATGAAAGTACAGAATAAACATGTATTGAACTAAAAATTTTCCTACTACAATCAAAATTTAGCTGTCATGTATACTCTGAAGGAACTGGAGGGTTTGAGACATTGAAAAAAGTTGTATAAAACCTTGCTTCAAATTCTATTCTTAAACTTCTCAGGAGCAAGTTATATAATTTGCCAAAATTAGTTTTAATTAAAGAAATTCACAAATTAATTCCTGTAATTATTACTAGCTCTGTAAATTGTTTAGAAGCTTTAATTATGAACAGTTAATATTCAAAATTCAAGCTGAATTGTGATTAAATGTAGTCCTATTTCTGCTCCTCTGGTGGATGAAAATAACACTTTAAATCAAAGTATTAAAAATACAGATGTATAACACTTAAAAGGTGTGAAATTACCTAATACTTACCTAAAATTCCATTTCTTCTTATTTAACACCCTCTTACACCTAAGCAATAGTGGTGGCAGAGGGCAAAAAGTTTAGAAATTTGGAAATAATGGAAAAGAGCTGCATACAAAGTGAAAGTGAAGGCAAGAGATTTTAAGACTGAAAATCAAATACAGGGTACATATGTGCATGCAAGTTTATTTGTTTTATATATTCCTGTTTCTGCATATCTGTACATGGAAATACATAGCTGTGGACACAAATCTGACCAGTTAAGTGCTTTGAGGATGTAAGTGCTTTNCCTAGTCCGACGGACCACACTGTTCCTTGTACAGCCAGGATGCCATTGGCCTTCACAAATACCTGGGCACACTGCTGGCTCATATTGAGTTTCCTATCAATTTTCATAATTTTTATTACATTTGATACAGATTTGTCCCCAGTTAGTGGCAAATGGCAAAGGACTGAGTGACCAGCAGGTGAAGGGAGAAGCTTCTGTCCCTCTGCTCTACCCTTATGGTACCCCACCTGCATTCATGTCTGGGGCCAACAACAAAAGAAGGATGTGGACCTGCTGGAGCAAGTCCAGAGGAGGGCCAGAAAGATGTTCAGAGGGCTGGAGCACTTTTTCTATGAAGGCGGGCTGAGAGAGTTGGGTTTGTTCAGCTTGGAGAAGACTTCAGGGAAACCTTATTGTGGCCTTCCAGTATCTGAAGGGACCTACAAGAGCTGGAGAGGTACTTTTCACAAGGGCATTGAGTGACAGGATGAGTGGTAATGGCTTAATAGGCAAAGCTGGATGAGACTTTCGGCAACCTTTTCTAGTGTGTGGGATCTCTGCCCATGGCAGGAGGCTGGAAATTTTCCAGGACTGCAATGGCGCTGGCACAGTGTCAAGCTTGATGTGCTAACACACATTCACTCCTTCCCTCTGATCAGTTCCTGTGAAGGAGTTCGTGGAGTGAGAAAATCCCTTCTCAGTAATACCTACAAGGAAAAATCCATGATTTGTACCCGCACACTCTTACCAAACATTTTTAGGAAAGTTTAACTAGAGAGAAATTGCACTATTCTCACCAGAAAACTAAACCAATTAACTAAACAAACAAAAAACAAAACAAACACACACACACACACCCAGCCAAAACTGAGGTTGTAATATTCTGTGGGGAACTGAAATCCATTTACTTTCGCAGGTGTGTATGAACCAAGGCATAGTAGTTCACTAAGGAATGTCCAATTACACAGACACTTCTACCCTTTTTGAGTCTATATTCTAGAAAAAGACAAGGAGACAGGCAGGAAAAGAAAGACTTAATACCATTTCATTCATGATAGTTTTCTGTATTTCATTTCCCAACTAATTAACCTTTTACTGCAGAAAAGTTCTGCATTAAGAAGAACAGCATAACAATCAAACAATTCATCATTACTGAAAGACTGTTTCTAATTTAAAACATTCCCTTCTTTATTAAAAAGCCTCCTAAGTTCTATAAAAAAATTTTCTGCATATTCTATTCTCTCAGCACCTAAAAATATCATACACCTATTCAGAATTTAAACTTAAAACTATTTTTTATTTCAAGTTTCATTTCTATTTTCTAGTTTATAATGTCAAAAATGTTTGTGTCTCAGCAATACAGAAAGACCATATTTTTCTTATCACAAATTGCAAAGAATATATGAAGGGAGTTTATTATGTTCAGACCTGTTATATGTATTTTACAATATGTAATCTGCACTTAAAAGAAATACTACTCAAAATGTATAGAAAACATATGTGCGCAGACAGGGTCTTGTTTTCCATATGCACCCACACAACTTCTTTATATCTGAATACCCATATGCATCTATATGTTCCAAGTATACATGCTTTATTTGTATATGAGAACAAACAGTACTTATATGTACGTATATATGAAGTGTTTTTTATTAACTGAATAAAGTGAACGAAATGAAGTACCTCATCTACCTCAGTCAGCCTGCCTAGAAGTCTTTGTACATGCTTGTCATCTCTGCATTAGCAGAACACTTGGGCAATTGACTCCAAATATAACCTTACTCTAAGAACATATTTGACAAGACAGTCTCAGAACCCACCCCTTCTCAATGTACTTCAAAAGTGGTCACTCATAAAAGAGAAATATCTTCTTGGTGAGACGCTTTACTACTGCTTTAATTTACCTGACAATCTATTGTGAAGACTTCCTTAGTGACAGATATTCAAAACTCCCTCAATATAATTATAATTCATTTAAAATCAGTGAGGTAAACACCTATAAAACGCATCATTTTAATAGTTTGAAAATCATGGTCCCTATTATACAAGAAGTTGGTATAACCAGATATGATTATTAAACGGATAACCTGTTATGGTTGAAAGATTCCAATAGATTCATTATGCTGAAAACATTTCTGGAAATAGACCTTTCTTTTTTTATTTTCCCACTACATTTCTGCATTTTTAGAAATGATATTTCTTTTCCACATTACATCTGACAGACGTGTATTTATGAGCAAATTTCAAAGTGATTGAAATTGGGCGCTTCACGGCCAAAGAACCCTGTGGGTACTCTAAAAACTTGTTCCCAGTATCTTTGTTGCTCTGCTCCCAAAGCCAAGCTCCCGGGTGCATCACAATGCCCATTTCCCCGCTACAAAGGACACAACACGTCATGTGAATGAAGAAAACTTAGATTAGCTGACATTGTATTATACAATACATATATCATCATCTGTAGATACTTTCTTAACTCCTGCTAAAGTCGCAACAAAGACTTTCCTGGCTTTGGGAGCTGAATCAGGTCTACGGTGCCCTTCAACCGATACAGACATGCACAGTTTTATAAGAGGGACAGCTTTAAACATGGGCAGCTCTCTAGAAAATCCCTTTCCTTATGCAAGGGCTCAGGCCTATCATGAGACTTTACAAGGCAGAATCCTGGAGATCAGAGCAGGCACACAAAAAATGCAGCTGCATCAAAGCTGTCAGACACAGTTTGAAGCTGGATTGACCATTTTCTCCAGGACAGAAAAGCTACAAGAAGAAAAGACCTCATGCTGTGCCACTAGACTGTGATATTACAATAGCACCAATTGGTGTCAGAAGATACTGCTACAGTTCATCGTGTTACTCGTCCTTTGCCATCTAAGAGATCACATATTTAGGAGAAACTCTTTGATAATTCATTTCATTCCATGTTGCTGCCTAGGAATTTACTGCAAGTTCACTTTGTGATATCGGGGTTTTTTTTACTTTATGGATTAAATTCAGAATCCTGGAAGATATGAACCCCATAGTCTGAAGATAGGGTACATATATATTCCATTTTATGAACAGTGGAGCTCTTTCAGTATCTAATGAAACCAGTAGGGACTTAAGCATCTTTCAGGATCTAGCTCTGTCATTTCTTACTGAGGAAAATTAGATATGAGATGACTAAGAAAATAATTTATACTATTCCTCTAGAAATCTCTTTAAGGATACTGAGGGAATATGTTGACTGTGGAATCTGAGCCTGCTACACTGAAAATTCAGAAATGCAAGATTTTATACCAGTACAGTCAATTGCCAGGTATTATTAGCAAGCTAATTTTTGAAATAACTTATGCTTAATGAATGTGAATTAGGAGAACATGATTCTTCTGCTATTAAAAGCCTCTGAGGTCTAGTTTAGAAAGACATCAAAAGAGTAAGTTTTATGAAAAAAAAGTATAAAAACTGGCAGATTAGCTTCTAAATCATTGCGTTCTGGCTTTATTTAATTGCTTCTCTTATTCAGGCTTGTTTGAAGTTTGGTATCAGAGCCCCAGTGGAAACATAGCCATGGATGTAAGTACCAGTTTGACCTATGCGCCAGTGCACAAAATATTCACTTATCTTGAAGTATAGATATATAAGGCCTGAAATTCTGCTCGTGAAGGGGAAAAAATGTAGTTGGTGCCATGAAAATATTGAATTCATTAAAGAAAAATTTTCAAGTTATTATTTGAAGTGTATATGTAAATATGGTCTAACGCTTCACTTGACAGGAAAGATTTGCCTGGATAAACATGGTCCATGTATTTGCCTTTTTTGCTGCTCTTAGGAGGCAACATGATCAACGATATCAAAGGATTACAAATTAACTTTCAAAGTACAGTGGTGTTGCAGATACTATGTTCAGTATACCCAAATGGTGAAACAGATTAGCACAAGTTGTTTCTGGAACTGTAGGTTTTAATGAGTCTAGTTTTCCTAGTCAGTAATGGGTGACTCTTCTG
Source organism: Pitta sordida (assembly GCA_013390025.1). Classification (NCBI taxonomy): domain Eukaryota; kingdom Metazoa; phylum Chordata; class Aves; order Passeriformes; family Pittidae; genus Pitta; species Pitta sordida. The sequence goes on from WEKX01028170.1 coordinate 46,718, forward strand.
GTTTTGACATACGTCCCTCCTCTTCCGAGAAAAACAGAAAATAAAACATATATAGAACAAGTCCCTTTTCCATCCTGTGTTCTTTTGTCCCTGAAATTATGTGCTGCATCGTTTTGGTGTCTGCTGGAAGTCAAATTACTTAAGTGGACTGAAGTCTCCCCCAGTAAACACTGATACTAATGAGAAAAAGAACCAATTATTTCCATGAACTGGATTGAACTTCAAGGCATCACTAGAGAAAAGCACTGGTGCTGTTCCTTAAGGATGTTCAGAAAAATACATTGTCATAAGCATTGCTAGTACAAGTGGAACTAGATGGCAAAAAATCTTTATAATTAAAGCAGAATTGGGGAAAAGCAATGAAAACAGAAGAGATGAGGAAAATGAAAGTGCAAGAAGGTCAGGAGTTAGTGCTTGGAAGTCAGTTTTCCACAGAAGTGTTAGATAACCTTAACACAGAAGAGTAGAGGCAGGTAAATGGAGAGGAGAATAAGAAATACAGTCCTTAAACTTCTAGAAAATAGGTGATTTTCTTCCCTAAGCTTCTGGGATTCTTTGCCTCCCTCAAATTCTATGGTACCTTGGTGCTCTGCTACGAGCATTAATGTTTACAAAGATTATAGCTTTCTCTCAAATACTTGGTTATATAATTATATAAACTGCAAATATGCAATGTTCCTTGTGCTGTATGTTTGTGAAATTAACATTTCGGTCTATGTTCAGTTCGGGCTTTCACTCCAAAGCTCTAGAGACAAAATTCACCCTGTGCTGCATCTATGTTTGAAGATAGTTCATGGAAGCAGCTAGATTTGGAAGTGTCTCACAAATGCCTGTATGTTTTCCTTGCTGCCAGCTTTTGTGCATTTCCTTGGGAATCTCATACTGGAGAGACAGCAAGGCTAAGCAGTCTGGTGACACAGAGAAAATGGTGGAAAGAATGGCCACTGGAAAAGCATGCAAGCCCATAAGCTGCCAAAAGTAACTCCTCTATGGTGCCCTTGGGGGTTTGATAGATGATTAACAGTACTTGAAAATTCTAACTAAAGCTGACTATAGAAGACTTCATAAAAGTTATGTGCTTGGAAAGGATTCACAATTTGTGGACGGTCAAACCCTTCTAATTATATCTTGTCTTCAAATATGCCTCAAATTTCCTGTCAAAATGCTTGGAAATTTTCTTCCTGGCTTGTTTGTTCATCTGTGCTAAACAGATGATCCTCTAGAAAACATTTTTCCTATGTTGTATTTCAGACGTCATCTTCCCGAGAAATTGCTTTGAGTCATGGAAAGGCCATCCATGGGAGCATAGAAATATAAATTAGTAAGAAAATTACTGGACATTGTAGTTACACTAATACTGTCTTTTAACATGTATTTTAAAGTTGAAAAAATTTTGTGCATCATTATGAATTAAAACCAGATGTTATTTTTAGACTATAACATGCATCGTACTGCTCACCAGTTCAAATTAATAAGTAATTAATAATTATTTATAGTAAGTAAGTAAGTAATAGCTGTCTACAGGTTTGTGTGCAAACCCACTTAATATTGTGCTACCTCAGTTTTTAAGGTCAATATAGGTCTTATTTAATTGGAAAGAGAAGGAAAATTTAATTAAATAATTAGAAATATATTTGAATATCAAGTCCAGATAGAATCCAATTTGCAACAGCTTCATGAAATAATTTAGAACCTGTTCAATGATAAAGGGGATTGGTACAATTATAGTGTGTCCAGATCTGGCCCTATATGTGTAATTATCCTGTAGCTGCTCCCTTTTCCAAACTGATGGAGTATCTTGACATTTCCCTTTAGAAATATGTAGCTCGGATTACAACATCCTGTGCCCAACACCTCTGATTTAAATTTGTTTTAAAAACAATTTAGCAAACTTCTACTTTAACAGAGGCATGGAGAGATTGAATTGTATATGTATATAATAAATTAGACATTAGGAATAGAAGATGTGTGTCAGATGACTGCAAATTTTCCAGTGAGGCCAGCAAATCCTAGAAGGCACAGTCATGTCAGCTTTTTAATGAGTTAAACAGTCCTGTCAAGGCTCTTTTACCTCCAGGGAAACAGAATGCTAACATAGTTCCTATTATTCTTATGAATAGTTATCAAGTTTAAACTACTTTTACCTCAATGAAATCACATCAAGTTCATTATAATCTCATTTCTTAACCCAGAACCACTTAATTTACTCTTAAATTAATGTTGATACCATGTATAAACTTAATTATGTCTACATTTTTCTTCTGTAGGAAAAATGAAAGTGCAACTCTAAACTGCATATCAAATGCAAATCCAGTATGTTACATTCCTTTCTCCCCACTACATTTTTTCAAATCAGAAGATTTTCATATACACTTAAGTGGAATTTTTTGTTGCTGAAACACAGTGGCTCCTACTTTTTTCCCATACATTTTCCTCCATATGCATTATGCTGTAAATATCTCAAAACAGCTTTTTCACAATTATCTAGATTGCACAAAAAATCTCAGCACCTAAATTTTTTATGACTGCATCACTAAACAGACAGAAAAAGAAATAATTTACTGATGTGGATTGCAAAGTCACATGCAATTCCTCTATAGAGGATTTTTCCTGCATGGCAAACCATAGTAAAAATACTGCAAAATATTAAAATTTTAAGAATGATTTTTTCAAATACAATCATAATAAAAAAGAGTTTCCTTTTTGTAGCTTTTCTAAGTTTGCTTTTGTCCTGGTGTCAATTAAGACAGAGTATGAATAGTTGAATACTTGAAATACTTGAATGATGTATAGAGAGAAATAAGAACTTTACAAGGAGAAAGAAGAAAAAATATAAGAAATGTATATATACATGTATATACACTTGAACAACAACAATGACAGTATCAAAACCAATGGAACAATGATAACCGTAAACAGCTGGGAAAAACCAAGCACGAGTGGGATGCCAAATTCAAAGGAGACCAGGGCACCTCCAGGATTCCAGGGGCAGGGGAATAGGGTTCAGGGTAGGCAAACCAGTGGAGTAACAGCCAGTGATCTTTCCTAAAATGTCCAAGGGACTGCAGGGAGATCCAGCAGTTGGCACAGGGAAAGCTGTGCTGAGATGAGGAGACAAAGGTCCACTTGGTCCTAAGTAAAATTGTGGCGGTAAAGATCAGAGGCAAAACCGAGACTTCCTCAGTCCAGAAGATCCACAAACCCCCTTCTCAGAGCCCAGCAGCTGTAGTTATAGGGCCTTGGGCCCATCCCATGTCACATGCCTTGTGGGCATGTCTTCACATGCCATTGGCCGTCACTCAGCCCACCCCAGCCCTCAGGCCCCTCCTCTAGTCACATGCCTTGCCAGGAAGGGAAGATAAGACAAGATAAGACATTGTTTGTCCAGTAGAAAGGAGAAAACTCCTCCCCTGCCACATGCCTTGCAGGGGAGGGAAGGGGAGATGAGAAAGGAAACCCTATTGTCTGTTCCAGTAAAATGGAGAAAAGTTTTACAGTAGAACAAAAGGCTCTCCCCATGACAGCTTTTTCCTCAGTAACAAACATCCCACCTTCAATCACTGCTGTGAAATTTTTTGCCTGTTTTTCTGCTGAACATAGGTCTGAAAAAAAAGGGCTGGATTCTGACCTGGTTTAACCTCAAAATTTCTAAAGCAGCTACACTAAAATCAATCCAGACATGTTTCTTTCAGACCCTCCCTTAGGGGATGATGGCAATATTCCTATTTCTGGTGGGTTTTAATTTTTTTTAAATATCTACATATCATGTGGTTTCATCTGGTGTAATGAAAGACATCTGAACTAGCTTTATAATTATTTAAAGTACTACTCTTGTTTAAGGAGTAACAATATGTGCCCTCTGCCTTAAAAATCATGGTAAAGTACTCGATGTTAAGCTTCATGGTGGTCTGTCCTAAACTATTACCTCTACCATTCTACATTCTCTAAAGGTAGCTCAGGTAGCATTTCCTTGTATTGCAGTCCCTGCTGTGTAGGTACAATGTGTGACAGGTTCCTTGGTTGTCATATACAGAGCTGCAGGAGCTGTTAAAATATTCTTAAGCTTTCCAGAACTCGGTGTAGGTTATTTCTCATACATACCATCATGTGGGTGTTTACTTAGCATGACATAGCTTCAAACCATCATCGCCTTTTATCCCCTACGCAGTCTGAAGGCGTTTGACAATGCCTTCCTGATGCAAATGTGAGAAAAGAGAGACTTATCTGTGTTCTCCAAATCTTTAGCTACAGATTAATCACCTCAGTACAGAAACAACTGCAATATTCTAATAATTATACTTATTTTTTCCTAGAACAAAGCAGAGAATTTTCCTACTCATATTAATCTAAGGAGTAATTTCTACAAAGGCAGTTGGTTTCCAGATCTGAGTCTGATCTCATAATCATTTTATCCCAAAGTAGTCCAAATGTTTGTTTTAAATGACTTTTCAAAAATTAAATCTAAAATAAGCTAATAACTTTCTCTTTGTCTTTCTCGTGTTATAAATGAATTCTTGCAAATAAAAATAGTGTCAGGTTAAGCATGATTAGAGGTCTGTAGCTTTATATTGTTTCCCTCTTTTATCATTTGGGATCAGTGGCCAGTTGTGAGCCACATCATGAAGTACCCACTTTGCACCTGTAGTGCCATGGTGCTTGACGATCTGCCCTTGGGGTAAGAACATCCTTAGGCACACTTTGCATACTCTTGCTTCTATACTGGGAGCTTTTATTCAAACACAGACTTCCTAAAACCCTTTACGCTAGTTTAAAATTTATATTGTTACACATTTTTCATCTTTGAATAGAAGTACATATATGCTTGTATGTATGTGTGTACCTGGTAAATGTTGCACAACATGCTAGCCCTCAGATTATCTTTCTTACAGACAAGTCATATCATGCTTGAAAGCTTCCTTAGAAAAGTTTAGATTCATTATATTATTAAAAAAAGTGCAGTTTTGGTAGGATGCAAGGATTTCTGGCTCCATATTAATTTTGCTGTAAAGTGCAACGAGATGATAAGCTTCCAGCAATTCAGTCCAACTCAATTATCTGCATCCTTCCAAGTGAAGACGTCAGGACTTCATGCCATTTTTATCATTTTGTTATTTTACAGCTCAAACTTCTACATGGAGCCAGAGCAATCTAAAATTTAAAATGTCTATTAAACTTCACGCTCCTCTGTCAAAGCAATAGGGCAGCTATTTTACTGCAAGAACAATTTGTCCTCTTGGAGATGAACTTTTAGAAAATGAACTAATCCTTGTACACCAAAACTGGTTTTAAACATGAACCAAAATAACCTAAATTTTGATCCATGCATGTTTGGACGAAGTCATCCAACGTCACATCGCTTTCCCCTTTATTTAGAGTAATGAAGATGGAACTTCTTCCTCTAAAAAGCATCTCTGTGCTTTAGCTGTACTTCCCTGAAGGCTGCCTCCACGAGGCAAAAGTAGTTTGAGGAGTAGATTTTTCAGCTCTAAATCAAATAACTGGAGAATGAGAAAGCATCTTTTATGAAGACAACTTTCTTCAAGTCTTTTGCTCTGATGTTGATGCTACCAGAGCTCTGTGCCTTGGGATACGCTGACAGAAGCTGACATACAGAGAGTGGAATCAATACCAAAATAAACCCTAATGCCCCAAATTTCAGTTGCGCTCATTACTTTTCAAAAAAATTCTTCAGGATGGTAAGTTTTTAACCACTGCGTTACAAACAAGTAAGATCTAATTTAGCATGTACATAATGACATATTCACAGGATTTTACACCGAGAAATTTTAACAAAATTGTGCATGCATTACATTTTGTAATTTAAAATATCCCCCTGATCTCTTCAGAGACAGAGTAAACTTTATAAAAGCAGTGACTCAGGTGATTCACCTCACATTTTACATAGCCTGGGTGCAAATTACACCTTTAGATACCTTGTGATATGACAAATGCAACACATTCATTTTCTGTGTTGAGGCTGCTTTAAAAGAAAATTAAAAGAGGGAGATATTTTTAGAAGTTTATTTCTCTGAAAGATCAGATAGTAATCTCTCCTCCGTTATTCCTTTTCTTTGCATATACCATTCTTTAATAGTGAAATATGCTTCCAGATCCACACAGTATTTCGGTGTCAAATATAATAATTTTCACTGTACCACATTAGATGCATAGCTTACCCATATCTTTGAGAAGTATACTCTATAATAGACAGACAGAGAGAAAATGCCAGTAATTGCAGAAGGACAATTAAAACAATGCAACTTTTGCATTCAGATCCCCAGATTACCTCTACTTTAAGAGAAATATTACCTAAATTTTATTTCTGAACACACTCTCTCTTTATCAACTAGATAATACTTTTATTGCTGGTAAATGTAGTTGGAGAATAAAGACTGTGGTTCAGGACCCACAGTCAGTCATCCAGTAAATCTGAGGAGTTGAAGTTGCAGGAAAATTTTTCTACTACTGTTATGGTTTAGGGGGTTTTCTGCTGCTCTGGTAGCGAGGGGGTTAACAGCTCAGCTCTGGCCTGAGCTCTCCGTGCTGCCATGGCCTTCAAGGTTAGAGATAAAGGCAGGCGTCTCTGCCGAATAACATACTTGGGAGAGAAGAAAAAAAAGTTCAGTAGTAAGATGTAGCGTGCCAGCTCAGAACCTGCGTCGGGAGGCTGAGAGATTTTGAAGGCCCCCAGGCCCACGAGAGAAGGGGTAGAGATGTTCTTCCAGGCATCCCGCTGCTGCTTGTGAATTGGACTGACCATGGTGAAAACCTATGGACCAAAGAGAGAGAACCAGGACCGCAGAATCCGTCTAAGCATTAAGACTGAAGATGGAGAGGTAACGCTGGACAAACTGCTGATGGTTTTGAAGCCCCGAAACAGAAANTTCTTTTTTATTTTCTTGATTTTACTATTTATTTTATATAATCAATACACATCGGCACCAAGGTGTTACACTCAGTACAATACCTTAGAAACTAATGCTTCTGGGTCTCATTCTTCCCAAAGTTTGGTAAAACATAAACATTAGGCCAAACTTACAGTGTGCCTATAATGAACAAAGCTTATTTAGGGCTATAAATTTGAACCTCATTTTTAGCTGTTCATCCTGTCAAAATTCATGGTCCCGACTGCATTTGTTATGTACTAATGCTCGTTTTATTATATTCGTTGCTTTTGAAAGATAACTGGTATTTCAGTGGTAACAGCAGCCCAGTACGCCCATCACTGCAGCTGTTCCTGACTGTACACAGTCACAGCCTTTACATATTGCTACCTTTAGGCAAGTATCTGAGTGCACTTATCAGCACTTCCTAATGCACTTATGTTTGTAAGACAAAGTAGGAACTTGAAGAATCATTGTAAAGAGTGCTTCAAAGAGGTACAGGAAGCTTGATTGTCACTTTAGGAAATTATGAACTCTTAGAATATAGAGGTCGCATGAGAAATTCTTCAAGGCTAAGAAAAGTGTTTAAAAACCTGGCTATACTATGTTAATACTATTCGATTAATTCTTAACAAGCACAGTACAAGACTCAACTCAACTCTGGCAGGTGGCAAAGGTAGTAGGAAAGAAGTTTTGTTGAAGTGCCCTCTGGGAATACCAGGTCAGGTATAAAAACCTGAAAACATTGTGGAAAAGGTAGTAGAGGCGATGTTGGCACCTTAGGTGAGATAGAGAGCAGACACACTGACCAGAGATGAGTGTTAGCTAGTATGGGTACAAAGGAACACTAGTAGGGGAAAAAAATCTCATTGGTAAAAGGTCTTAAAGAGTTAGTAAGGCAGTTGATTGGACAGCTAACTTTAAGAAGCTTAAAAGTAAAGTAATACTAATTAAAAGAAAAAGAAAATTAATTATATTTGTAATAGTCAGGAAGGAAAGTAATGGACCTGGAAATATTTTCTCTAGGGTGGTCAGATACAGACAGGAAAATACAGACATTCTACAGGTGACATTCAGAGTAAGACCAGTGAGGTGGCTCATTTAGTGGAACCCATATCATCTATTGGCAAATTGTTTCAAATACTGAAATATTTTTGTTTCTATTAAATTTAAGTATGCATTTGTAAGCCATTAAATTTTATGAAAAGAGTAGGAAACTTTGGTGTGCACCCCTATCTAACAGAAGCCCAGATAGAAGAGAGAGGGACTATATTTCTTCTTTCAGTGCTTGTGTCTGGTACAACTCTTCTGAACCAAGATACGAAAGAAAATTAAATTGCATGGACCCTTTAAGGACATTTGAAGGAGAGAAGCTGCTAGTAACTAAACTTAATACAGTTATAATATTGATAGGTTATTAGGAAAAATATTAGTCCCATCCAGAAATAGGAATGTCCTCATGGAAGCGATATTACTGAATAATTATTCCAGGTAGACTGTTTCCATAATCTTTGATAGTTCAACAATTATGGTCCATACCTAATAGAGGGGATTGTCTTTCAGTCCTTGCAGTCAAGGAGTCAAAGCAGAAAAGACCTAACAAAAGATATAATTAAAATATTATATATGATAGTTATCAAAGTAAAAAAAAATATAACTAAATATAAATGTATTTATTTAGATACTAGCCAATGTTAGAGCTTCAGTAATCATTCCTTAGATTAGAATCTCCTTTAAATTTTAATACAGACTTATATCATGATTTGATGGTGTCAATATGATAATTAACATCCTAGATTATCTTTGTAGGAAATGTAGAGAAATTGTGAGGTATAAATTTGTCTTTGAAAGCAAAAGATTTTAAATTAAGCAATTAATCACATAATTTTTAGTTAGTGTTAATGATTCCTTCAGTTAACACTTTTGTAAGCTTTTATACCAAATATAAACATGGATAACGAACAATTTAAAATTGGCATTCTGAAAGCCAGAATTTAAATATTCAGTAATAAAATATGGTAACAAAAATAAAATACACATTCAGAACTTTACAAGTATATACCACAATATAAATATTCTGAGATTAGTGTACCATTCCAGTAAATGAGCATGGAAGGAAAAAATTGCACACTTGGGTCAAAAGTGTATCTAGTGTAATGAAACTTACCACTTTAGCCTACTGGCAGAAACATTAAGAAATAAAATCACCAATTTATAGTGATTGTCTATGCTCATGATTTTAAACATCTTTTATATTCCCTGGGAAATCTGATGTTTTCTAAGATAATAGATGCCACTTGAGCCATGAAATACTTAAAACAACAAATCTTTTTCTTCTCAGGACAGAAATTCTTGTCATTTATAGAACCTTCAAGTATTTGAAATCAAAAATTTTTATTAAAAAGTGTGAGTTGGAATTGTGTGATTGTTCATTACCTGTGAATTTCGCAATTATACATTTGGAGTTGGAAAAGCACAGAAGAAGCTGATTTCTTTAGATTGTATTATAATCAGCAAAAGCTGCCTAAAACCGACTGAAGAACTTATGCTCATAAGATACTAGCTTGGTGTTCAGCAGACCTACATTTATTTTCTAAGTTACAATTTTCCTTTGCATCCATGGGCAAGTAATTTAGGGCAAAATTCCACTGAAATCAACGTCAAATCATTGACCTGCTGAAGTCCAAGCTTTACCTTTTTTTTTTTTTTGTGAAGAAAATAAAAGTAGAATGTTATAACTTCTCTCTTTCTTATTTAGATTTTAAGAACTTGAGTGCATGGGCTCTCCTTTGGACATGGTACAAACTTAAGTGTTTTAAATGTAATTTTTTACTTTCCTTCATTTTACTTTCTTGATTTGTACACTTTTCAGAACAGATGTATATATATATAGTGTATAGTTAATAAAGATTAATAGAGCACAATCAACATTCATTTCCCACATCCAGGCTTTGATGCTCAAGGTACGTATCTGTTAGCAGTATCCAGTCACCTGTATTCAGATCCTCATTTTAACTTTTAAGTCTTACTGAAATGTGAAGGTGCAAACAAACCTGGGTTTATCTGCCTACATTTCGACGAGAACAGCAATAAGATACTTCCATCTTCAGAGCAGACAGCTGAATAAGGCCACAGCACACCCAGGCAAATATACCATGCACTCAGTTTACAGCTGAATGTGCCCTGAATCAGCTTTGCCCTGTCTTCACATGCTTCCTCCTACCTCCAAATCCTTTCTTGCAGTCATGACCTTCTGTATTACTGTAAGTGATTATAATCACTTCCATTAACAGACTTTATTATCCACATATTTCATGAATTACACTTTTCCCCTTCTATTTAACATTATTAAAAAATAACATGCTTTTATTGCATTTTCCTATGCAAAGAAAAGGAATATTTTCCTGACGATTTATATAGAGATTTAAATTCAGTATTTCTGTGAAATCTTTCACCCTTATTATTTCATTCTAAATACGGTGAGCTCCTGGAACTCGCAGGGGGATGAGTCTGGGCCACGCAAGTCATGAAATCCATTAAGATATCAAACCTATGAATATTCAATTAGGTGCCACCATTAGCCAAGTCTCCTCCACTCCTGAGCTCTAGAGGGCGTTTCCGGAACCACCCACTGCCCTATGCTCCCTCAGGAGGCCTAAGGGAATGCCTTCTCAACCTGTAAGCATCTTTATACTAAATTCAAATGTGCTCAAACATGGCGAAGGTACCAAGCTGCACTGAGAAAATATTGGTTTGCATCGGTTGCCTGGGTGCTGATTGACATGGCAGTGGGGCGTGGGCAGGGGCCAGGGCCAGGACCTGGGCAGGGGCGAGCGTGACCCCAGCAGTTTTGTGATTTGTTCATCACAAAAAATTAGGGATTAGGTTTTTTGATGCTTTTCCTCCTGTAAGGTTCTTACCTAAAGGTAAGTAAGAACTGTAGGATGGATTTCCTCTACAGCCTCACAGTGATTATTTTATTATTTCATTATGTTTACAGGTTTGAGAAAGTAAAGCATAACGACCACAGAAATACTCTGTGATCTTAATGTATGTCATCTATCTAATGCCCTGAAGGAAAAGATATCATACTCTATGTATCTAAATGTGCTTCTCCAATAAGGTTGCTGTTTTGTTGTTCTAAATTTTCAAAAATCACAGGAGGTATGTTCACAAAACCCATTAACAGATAAGGTTTGTGCTCACACTTCCTGCGCACTGTTTTGAAAATTGATCCCTAAGGGCCTAATTAGCTATTATGCACTTTTCCTGCTGGAAAAGGAGAAGGAACTTCTATGCTTAAAATAACAGCAACCAAAATCTTCCAGAAGATTTAATCTATCTTAGTATCTCACCTCCAAATTAAACAAATCCCATGGGACTTGATGCCAGCATCCAATGGAAGTACCACACAGAATTACCTCACCAGATATCAGTATTTTTCATCTGAACAAAAAATTGCAAATTTGTCATATCTTAATCCTGACAGAGGCTAAATTCTCTTGTGTTGAAATTATAGACGCAAAAGGAGAAGATGGATTCTTCAAAAGAATGAACTGAAAGATGATCCTTATGGGTCCCTTCCAACTCATAATATTCTGTGAATTCTGTGTGAATTCTGTGAAAGTGTAGATGTTTGTGTAGCATATTAGGATACAGGAAGATCACACTGCAAATAAATATGCAGAAAAGGTGTAGTACAATTGTAAGGACTTGGATGATCCACTTTAAGACCTCCATGAATACAGCAATGGGCATCCTGAATATTTTCTTCTCTTAAGCATGCTACTAATTTGTCCAGACAATTTAGCAATCAAGTGGCATTTAGCAAACAAGTGCTCATTCAGCATAGAACGAGAGACAGAGAGACATCCCTCATTGAAGTGTTTATGTGTGAGGACCTTCTTGTTAGAAAATTACTCAATATGCTTTGAACAGTCTTCTTCCTGCTCTTCAGTATTCTTTCTCCCACTAGCTTGCACTTTTGTTCTGTCCTATTGAACCTGGAAGTGACAAGCACAAGTGTCACTTGTCTACAGGGTGAAAATTCTTACCTTTCCAGATAACATCTACTCCCTTGCAGGCACAAATCTCCAATTAGGAATTGTTGTCAGTTAGTTATCTTTGTAAAAGTGAATTTTACTGAGACACACACCATCTTGGAATCCAGTTATCTTTTTGACAAATATTGCGCTTTGGGAAGTTTATTTACCACTCAAAAGGAAAACAACATTAAAAGCAAGTTATTTATAAACAAGAATGAGACTGATAAAGTGCTTAATTCTGTTATTACACTTTTCAGAAAAAAAAAATCCAGTAAATTTTTGTTGTGACTCAACAAAAAGAAAGGCAAAATATTCTGCTTTGAAAATGGTTAAATCGATTGTTTTGGCTTTAAAGATGTTTAAAAAGTACAGTCAGGTTTCCTATACCACGGTAGCGCGGGTCTTCCCCCCCTGCACAAAGCCAGCCTTCTGCGTTGATTAGCAGCTAATTAATATGCAAATTTCCCCCGCACTATTACACCCCCCCCCC
>WEKX01028170.1:67884-88636 GCA_013390025.1 Pitta sordida
GTACTTATAGAAACTTTTCTTATTGTCCTTGACAGAGACAGCTAGGTTGAGCTCTGTCTGGGCTTTCGCCTCTCTGGTTTTCCTCCTGCACCGCTTCACAGCTTCCTTGAACAGACTCTGACTCACCTCCCCTTTTTTCCAAAGGTTGTACATCCTCTTTTTCTCCCCCAGCTCCTTCAGGAGCTCTTTGCTCATCCAGACTGGCCATCTGCCCCTTCGACTCACTTTTCGGCACATTGGGACCGCCTGCTCCTGTGCCTTCATGAGCTCATTCTTAAAGTATGTCCAGCCCTCCTGGACCCCTCTGCCATTAAGGGCTTTCTCCCATGGTACCCTCTCAATCAAGTTCCTAAACAGCCCAAAGTCAGCCCCCAAACATGATCATCTATCAATATTCTACATTTTGCTTGAATATGATGAATAATAAATACACTAAGGTGTCACCAGAATTAGTTCTCAGCCTGTAGGAAAATGGTAATTTTTGATGCTGAAGTACTAAGTGATTGAGGGGACTAGTAAGCACTCAAAGTAACAAAAAACAGTCTGTTTGACTATTCAGAACCTCAGATAAACGGTCTTAGCATAGTTCTCAAAATACAAGAGCCCAACATAAAACTGTTAACATTAATTGTTACTGGTAGTCTCAGCAGAAAGGTCATGCAATAGGAATAATTCCAGATCTGAAGCATGTCACAGAGACCTGGAACTTAGACTTACCCTAACTTTGCTGCGTCCTGCCTGAGCTACCAGTTTTATTCTTAAGAACTGTTCACTTGTAACTTTTGGTGGGCACTATAACTTAAAAACTTTTGCCAGTTTCTACTACTGAAAAATCAAAAAATAAATATTTGGATGGAAAAAGTAATTAAAATTTACCTTTGATTTCTACTTTTAAAGGAAAGAGTGGGAGAAGGATGAATAATCCTGGCACCTATTCTGTATTTCAGCTCCTCACGTGCTTTATTGTTTGCCTAGCTGTCACAAACTCAGGAAATTACTATTTTGAAAAGTATAAACCAACAGTAGATATATAGCACAGTATAAGGCAACTATTGAATTGTGTGAGAAACATAAACAAAAGGTCAGGTTGTTCTCTGGTGCCCCTGAATGCAACCTGACATGGTCTCAGAAATCTGAATTCCACCCAACATCAGATTTCAAGTCACAGAACCATCAGTCCTTTATGGTATTAATTTAGGACAAAACTATTTTTGTTATTCTAAATATTTCCCCTAAAATAGGCAGCGTGGGGGCAGTGCCTGCAGGAGTTGAATACAGATTTCATCCCTCCTCCTGTGCCTGTGGGAGGCTGCAGCCTGCACACACATACGTGTTCACTCCATGTGGGCAGCAGCTCCCACCCATGAAGCAGCCTCCCTCTGTACAACAACCCACTCTCTCCCTTAGTTTTTCCTTCCCCAGCACTGCCATCCCGATGAAGAGAATCCCATCAGTCCCCAGAACGAGGAGAGGCACAATTCATTGTGGCTGTTATGCATTGTACACTCATACAAGTCATGTCCTCTAGAAGGAGGACACGATTGCATTTGGTCCTTCCAAACTGTCACAGTTTTACCCCAGCCATCATCTGAGCCCCATGTAGCCACTTGCTCAAACAACACCCTTATTCTCCAGGTTGGGAGGAGAATTAAAGGGAAAAAAAAGCCTTTTGGGTTGAGATAAGAATGGTTTAATAATTGAAAATAAAATACAAAAATGGTAATAGTAATGAGAAGGAAAGAGAGAGAGTACTCGAGAGAAACAAGTGAGGCTCAATACAATTGCTCACCACCCACTGATGGATGCTCAGTCCATCCCTGAGCAGTAACCAGTTCTTCCAGCCAACTTCCCCTAGTTTGTGCACTAGTATGGAATATACTTTTGGCCAGTTCATGTCAGCTGTCCTGTACGTGCTGCCTCTCAGCTTTTTCTTACTGGTGGAGCACAACACTGAAAAGTCTTTGACTTATGGTAAACACTGCTCAGCAAAAGGTAAAACATCAGTATGTTATCAACATTATTCTCATACTGAATCCAAAACTCAGCACTGCACTAGCTAGTGAGAAGGTAATTTACTCTATTCCAGCCAAAAACAGGGCATTACTACTGAAAAAAACATATGGCCTGCTGAAAAGTTTGCGCTGCCCTCCTCTTCAGGCAAGGAAAAGACCTGATGCTGGTACTTACAGAAATGTTTATGAGACACAGATTAGACATGAGGAGCACTCAAGAAAATGCTTTTGACAGCATAACACAAACTAGATAGTCATTCTCACACCCTGTTGTTTAGGTTCTCATACGTAAAGCAGACATCAATCTGAAATGTGATAAATGGTATTGTGACATGGATATTGGAAGATGCTTTCTTGCAAAAAGAAAGCAGGTGGTAATTCATTCACAGAATCACAGAATACTACGAGTTGGAAGGGACCCACAGGGATCATCTAGTCCAACTCCCCAGCCAATGCCCATACAGGGATTGAATCCACAACCCCAGAGGTGTGGACATAAACCTAATTCCCTCGCAGGCTCACAGGCCACTCCAAGCTGGAAGGGACCCCCAGGACCATCCAGTCCAATTCCCCATCAACTAGACCATGTCATTCCACATGAGGCTCTTTATTAGCTCTCAATTTTCACATGAATTGTTCATAAATGACCTTCAGATACCATCATTAAGAAATTCAGAGGACAGTGTATAGAAAAGTGAGTAATCTCAGAAAAATAATGAATACGTTTTATATGTTATCTACTGATTATTTTCAAAACTTCAGAGGTATTAAAAAGTTAATTAATCCTAGAATTGTTTTGTATGTAAATGAGCACTTCTCAGTCCATTTCTGATCTCTTAAAAAAATAAAAGGAGTAGAAGTTGATGAATTGAAATCAGTATTTGCATCAAACACAATTCATTCACTCTGTCCATCACCAATTTATTGACAACTTTCATTTCACTATTTCTAATGCAAACAGCATCGCTGTTGAAATGGCAGCGGCACATTGATAACACAAGACACTCCAGCCTTACAATCATATACCAGTACATTTAAAGAAATCAAAATCTAGGTACCATATTTTTTGGCCATCTTAACTGACATATTTTTCCCTTACTCTTACAAAATATTCCTTTAAGAAATGATGAGTTTGGATGGAGCCAGAATAAGAGCTCTTCAGTCTGGAAAAGAGCAATAAGCAAGAGCATGACAGAAGCCTTATCATAACTTAAATACCACCAGTTACCTTAATCCATATCATGAAGATTTTTTCCTGTAGCCTTCAACAGAGTCATGGCGTAACTTCTCCAGTTTTTGTAGTCAGCTCTAAGCCCATACCGTCAAGCTTTAACCACTGAAAAATACGTTTTTGACTTTAGGGGGGGTTGTGGTGGTGGTGATGGGTTTTTTTCTCTTTTTGGAAAAAGTGAAGCACATATAATGATTTCACAATAAAAAGCCTGCAGTTTAATACACATCTGCATCAGTTTTCACAAGCGATATTTATATGCCTGCATGTAGAGCTATTTACTATTTTAGACTGATTACAGCTTAATACTGTTGTTTTAGGATAATAGTCGTAACTGCTATAAGAACAAGAATTTTTCTATTAAAATAAATGCACTCTGTTGTAAATACCATCGCCACATCAGCAAGGTCTGCAGAAAGTACAAAACTACTAACAAGAAGGGTTAAGAAACCAAAATATATCAATGTGAAGTCTCAATATAATTGTCTAAATGTCAGATGAACCTTAGAGGACTACCTTTCTAAATCTTAAAACTAAATATGATTAATAGAAAAAAAGTTAAATATCAATCTCTAGACACAACATAATGTTTTAAAAGACTGGTTCTAGAGATAATTAACTAAGGATCCATTTGAGAAAGGTTACAAGTCTCAAGTAGCACAGTCAACATTCTGAATGTTATTAATCCTAAGATTTTAAGCTGTTTAAACATTTTGATCTCATTGAAATACCCTCTCTTAGATGTGATTTGCCATATTAACAAGGTCATTTGACAACAATTTTGCACAATTGATGTAAATTACATTGCAGATGAAACTCTATTTTCAACTATGTGATTAAAGACAAAAATTAATAGAAAGATAGCTTCCACAAACACACTGATAGCTAAAGCTTGTTATTCTCAGAATATCTCTGAATCACGTAACAGTGTCTCAGAGCCCTAAACAGGTATTCACCGATAGCTGAGTATGATTTGAGACTGCATCTGTTGACTTACATCCATAAGCATGTATGTACATACTCATAAAACTTAGCAGCTTCAATTGTTAATTATTTGAAGATCACATTTGTGCAACTGGAATTTAGTCCTCATGCTTATCATTCTCTTTAGACATATCACAAGCATTTAAAACTAATGAATCCCCTACTTTATGCAATGCACTACTTGGATGGAAATAATTTATTAAAAGCTTCTCAATCTTTTGTTTCTCTTCATTTTCTATGTGCAATTCCTGTTTTAAAACCAGAGACTTAATTCACACATTCCTACTATGTGATGACGTCCCAAATACCAACTCGTTTTCCCAACCCTTTACCCCTACAAAATGATGGGAACGTATTTGGTATTATATACATTTTAAAGAGAGGTTACTGAATCACAGGGAATTTAAGGGCAAAAGCATCAACTTATTTTGCATGTTCAAGAGGGGACTGGAGACTGATTTTTCAGCATACATTACATTAGCTAGTATATTTTATGTTTATGGTTTTGTTGACTACAATTTTACCTCTGATTTTTAAAGACTTTTGTACATAAGACAGAAGAGAAATGGAGAATCTTGAAAAAAGTGTGAAAAGTTTATGTTCTTTCATGGCATAAAATAACACTCCATGTCATAGATAGGAACACTCCATTTTCCCAAGATCCAGCTGAATTCATAGTCAGAACTTCCTTTATTTTACTGCAACCTCTTGCCTCTTTCAAAAGCTCTCAGTGTGTTCATTGACTTCTATCTGGATCGTCATACCTAGGTACAAGAAGTAAGTCAACAATCTGGTTCTCCAAACCAACTCAGCTGGCCTGCAGCCTTGCCCTTTCTACCTCAGACATACACAGACTTCTTGCTCTTCTCCCAGACTCTGCAGTTCCTTCCCTTCTCCAGTTTCACCAGTAGAAGATGTAACCTAAACCTGAAAAGAGTAGCACATACTAGGTAATTGTGATCTCCAGACAAGTTGTGGAAAATAAAGCGGGTTTAAAGAGAATATATATTTCATGTGTTATGGCTGGCAGTAAGAAATAGCATTCAAAGAGGGGAAAAAAAAATTGTGTGACAGAGAAATAAATATATGGAATCTTTACCTGAATTTGTGGAATATCAAGAGAAATAGTTCAAACTATCACAGCTTTATATTAACAACACCAAACAAAGCAAATAGCTAACCCCTAAAATGGCAAGAATCAACAAAAAATTTGAGGTAAATGAGATAAAAACAGTGGGTTTGAAAACACAGACTACCAGTCTATATCAGAGATTTCTCTCTTAAAACTGTAATGCCTCTAAAACCTTACATTCAAACCAAAGTGCTGAAAGAATATAAAGAAAACATCCCAAACAGTTCCACTCCTCCAAAAGTTAGTAAGGCAAACCTCATCAGTGCATCATGGTACATATACAGAAAGCATATTGTAGAGTAAATAGTGATGAATGGTGATTAAATAAAAGTGAAATAAAATTGCAAGTGAAAGGTACTAGGCATGTTCTTTATAGGAAAAAAATCCTTTTATGATCTCTCCTTGCAAATCACAGGAAAACAAGTGCGGAGTAGTTGAACCATGAAACTTGCCCTTGATTCATCAATAGAAGAAATAATTATCTCACTTAAATATGTACTGTATTCCTACAACTGGTCATTCACAGCTTCTAAAGAAACAATGAGCTTAATTCCAACAAACTGTAAAGTCTTCACTTTTTTTTTTAATTGGATTGAAACGAACTAGTAGAAGAAATCATCAAAGACAGAATAAGATGGTTCTTGGTTTTAGGTTCAGTTACTATTCAGAGATACAGGTCAAATCTCTCCAATTCTTTTTGTTCCTTTGGTTTCCTGCCACACAAACAAAGAACTAACAAGATGAGACAAAGGTTGACATTCACTCAAATACAAAGCCAAGTGCTTTACATGGAAATCATCAAAAAAAGATGTGTAATTCCCGTTCTGGTCACCTGCAAAATGATAAACCCCAGGCATTTCACAACATGAAATCATGCACCATTTCATCTGATATAATATCATAGACAACAATGCAAGCTTCTGACTTAATTATATCTGTACATACTCCAGGAGGCAAGAAAACAGATTTATAAACTGTTAAAGTATGCAAAAGGAAAATGGACAGGGAAGAGGGATGATGTATTTAAATACCAGTGAAATATATTTTTAATCACCTTAGAAGATAAATCTTAGCAACGTGTGAACCTTTGTAGTTTATGAGATAGTATTGCACTCACTGTGCTTTCACTTGAGTCTATGACATTAAAACCATTGCTTTATTTATTGGGAGTGGTGGATCTTTTCCTGCAGAGTAGAGTCTTGGCACAAGAAGTAACAAAAAGGAGTCACTGAAGACGTTTTCATCTCTCAACTCTATACATGAGCTTCTAAAATAATTTATGTGATATTAGTAATGATATTCTGGCCTCTGCCTGCAAAACCGCGCAAATTTCCCTGGGTTTTATCAAGAAACTTACCTTATCTACAGTGTGATGCATCATCAAGGTTCAATGATGAACCAGCGCATTTGCAGTTTGAAGTAACTGGATTGTCTTGTTCTCTCTTTGTGGCACAATGTTTCCAAGTCACATCATGCAGATGTGACAAAATACAAAATATTCCCAAGTATTCATTCCCTGACCAAGAGAATATGCAGACTAGAAAACTACACCCAGCATCAATGAAGCAGGGATTTTCAAGACAGTCAGTTACTAATTCCTTTACTTAACAACGGAAAAATGGACCCTACCTCTAGCCACATGGGGATGTCCACACATCTTCTAAATCTTACCATCCTGTCTCTGCTCGCCAGGCAGAATGATGTGTTAAATGCCGGAGGACCAACCAGTTGATATCTATGACTTTTTTTCTTTCTTTCCAAAATCTGAGTAACTCTTTTCTTTTACAGACGCAACCTTAATTTTGTTCATCATATAGGAGAATGAATTAAGAGAGGGGAATATCTGTAACTATTATTTAAAGCAAGAAAAGAGAAGGAGAAATTCTCACTCTCTCTATTCTACTGTAGGTTCATAATCTCTGGGCACCTTGCCAGTGTGCAGGACCACACTTATATTTGACATAGCCTTGTGTTTCAAACAGATTAGTAGCCAGAATCAAAGCATCTGGTGTTGGCTGTGCAGAACCACTCTTCATAATTAGTTTAATATATTATCCCAGCACATATTTCACATGTCTTAGCCTACTAATCCACTATTGTATTCTGTGATGTTACTGTGTTCCTCATTCATCCATTCACTGTGACTGAAGGACATCGCTTTTATTGGTAGTGTCCACAGCCTTTGCCTGATGGAGATGGAGGAATGTAGACTGACCATGTGACATAATAAATCCATAGGGATTAGTGATGATGTATATCATTTCCATGCTTGTAAGAGCACTGACACTGGGGTATTACTCACTGATAATGATCCAGCTTTACAGCATCTGCACCTCATTTCTGTGGAATATTTCTCTACATCAGCTTTTTCCACTAACTATGACAACATTTTTTTTTCAGTTTTCTCCTTTTATTTTCAAAGTCACAAACATTTTGAAGACTGTTTCAGCCAGCAGCTTCAGCATATTGACCAGTATTCCTTTGGCTTCATGTTTGCTACATTACAGCTTTCATTTTACACTTGATGTGTTATGAATCTCCCTCTGCATATGTGACCATGTGGGGTTTGATGATAGCAGTTTACCAATTACTGCTCACAGCTGCAGATCTTTCCCAATGACATTTTCTTGGTGCACAGCATCTTATGCTCTTCTTCAGGGAATGCCCCACACAATTTGTGTTGCAACCATGCTATTGGAAGAACTAATTGTCATGACATCCCAATTTTGGCACTTTCTATAGGTCTTCACTAGTTGTATGCCTATAAATAAGAAAGTGATGCATGTCCTAAAGATCAAGAAGAGCTATGAGAAAGACAGGAATTATCTGTAATACCCATTAGATGAACTGCCTGTATTGCCTTTACAGTGAAGTATCATTGAGAGGACAGAAGTGCCCCTACTTTTAAGAATTAACCAGCTTTCTCCAAAGCCACTAGATGAAGCATAAGGGGAATTTCAGGAGCTAGTACTGAGTGATTTTTGTCAAAGAATTCAAAGTATTTGAAGACCCTGAGGGCAGATCTTCAGTGCTTGTGAAGAGGTAGCACTCCTCAGCCCGTTTCCCAGATAGACTCTTTCAGTCCTTCTTTGCTGCAAAAATAGATCCCTGCTTCAAGTCTGAGCTCCGTAGAGAACTTAAGTCCCTGATTCCAAGCAGATTTATGTTAACTGTTTCCAGCCCTTGCTTTGGGGTGTAGCTAGAAGTTTACACAAGGGACTTGACATATGTTGTTCCCGGCTTTTCAGGCAACCTGTGAACAAGGAAGTCAAAGCTATAACGTGGTATCGGTTTTATCTCCTTCTATTAGTCAGACAGGCTGGGCTTTGTGGATGTACATATATAACGATTTCTCCTACCGTAAGAACAATAATTCTGTCTATGTCTCAAAGCAGATTATAGAGACGTGTAGAACAGCTCTGTGAATAAACATGATGAAAGAGCACAGATGAAATGCATGCAAAAGGGCTGAATTTTCAAAAGGAAGCAGTAAGAGTGCAGGTTGTAATGTAATAAATAAATTCACAAAGAAGAAATGCCATTGTTAGAGAAATATGGATATGCAAAAATCTAATTGACAAGAAGTTTTATTCTGTCAGTTACAGAAGACGACTAACAGATTATGTTATGGGAGAAAATGCTTCACTAATGCAGTTAATGTGGCATTATCCCCCGTGTCTAAATTGGCTCCATTATTCTACACCACACAGCCTGAATGCTCCTATTTTGCTGTGTTTTCTTCTGATGGGTTGGTTTTAACTGGCAGCCTGAGAGACCAAGAAAAAAATTAAATTCTCAGACACTTGGAGATGTTGTAAAAGCAGGTCTCTGAATTTTCTCCTGCAAACAAATGGGAATATTTCCGTATCAGCTGGATTTGAATAGTCATTTAGATAGCTATCTTTAGTCCATTCAAGGTAGCTGATGGTTCTCATTGTTCACTATTTGAGTATTTCTGAGTGTGTATTTTACAGTATTAAGGGAAGTAATGAGTCTCTATGAATCCTTCTTTAAGTACCTTGCACAACTTTAAATAAATATGACCTACAGTGTAATAAAAAAATTCTGTTATGTTTTGTTTCAACTCTGGTGCTTCCCTTGTCATTTTCAGAGTAATTGTGTTCCAGCTAAAGCTCTTGCATTTAAAACTACAGCAGGAGGTGGCACAAAACCTCTAAGAGACATTGGATAGAAAGAACAGCTCATAGTGCAGAAAACAAGTGGCAGCACATCAGTGCTTCAGCCTGTCAATAGTGAATGGCTAAGGAGACCAAATGGCACATAGGAAATCCTATCTACTTCAAAGGTATTTTAACCACTAATAATAAATCTACTCTGGGACTCAAGCAATGGAAAAATACACTAAAAATAAAATAATTCCAGGTAGAACATAAAATAGATTCTTTAAAAATGTTCACAGATGATATTTTGCTAAAGTTTGCAACTTTAAGTCACTCTTGCCTTTCCACAGTCCAGCTCCAGAGGTGCACAAAAGAGTTTCATAAGCAAGACACCAGCTGAGAGGGGAGTTGGTGGCGTGAAAAGTGCTTGTCCCTTTCCCTGTCTGCCCAATGCTTTATATGCAGCTCTGGGGCCTGGAAAGCAAGACTGAAAACAGCTCTATGTTTGTGTTGGTGAAACAAAGCCACACTGCTGGTACCTATTCAAGGAGATGAATTGGAAAAGAAGCAGCTTTTTGTGGCTCTTGGTGCTAGGTTGCTAAACCCAACAAACCAACCTTTTGATATGTCACCTTTGAGATTTTCTCTTGCTACAGTTCATGTTATATAGCACTGGCTTTGTCATTTACTTGTCAATATCAACCAGTTTCCCCACTTTTTAAGTAGATCTTCTTTACCTGTTTTGCAGAGGAAAACATAGTCCAGTTGGAAAAGGAAAACAAACCCAGAGCCACTACTGTATACAAATATTGGCCAATTCCAGTACACTAGCACAATTTAAACATTTCCAATCTTGGTGTGAACACCAAATTTTAAGTGAACTCCAAATAGAAAATAAGGAATTGTAAGAAAAAGTAGAATACTGTGACAAAGTAGGAAGAATTAGATTCAGTGGTAATACAGATATGGGAAAGAGACAAGAGTGAAAGATGCAAGAATGAGTGAAAGGCAGTTTTGATCGACTGTGTTAATAATCCTATTAACCAGGTCAGATTAGGTATTTTGATTATAGGACTTTGTAACCCATGGTTAATAGATGAGATCTTACTAGAAGAAAGAACATAAAACATTTCTTTGGGTATTTTTAATGCAAAAATTTCAACTATTTTGTTCTTTACCCAGAAGACTGTAGCCCCTTCAGTTGTTTATGCGGTTTATCTTCATGCACTTATTAAAATGAAATAAAGGTAAATGCATATAATGACCATCCATAATGATAACTAAAGCATGAGGAAAGGTAATAGTTCCTTTTACCTTTTATGACTTAATCCCTAATATATGCATTTATGGATGATACAGTGGTTAATTTTCTCCCTAGATAATAAATAATGCAGATTTATTTATTTACCAAATAAATATGATTCCTTCTCATCCAGAGGAATTTTCCACATTTTGAAATTTTCTTTGCCTGCAGGATATCTGACTTTCCCCTTCTCATTCAGACAATGTTCACCAGTACGTCCACCTGGTTTCTTTAATCTCTTTGGACTTTTTTTTTTTTTTTAAACTCATTTATTAGAAATGGTTATTGGCCCATAGATTGACAAAATCTTAACCAATCTGAATGATTCTGAAGATATCATTAAAATAATGTATTTATCATTTCAGTCCCATAGAAAAGATTACTTTGTTCCTTTCCCTTGCAGAAAAAATTCTGATCCATGTAATTATTTTCTGCTGTAAATCTATATGCCATCAGTGTATATAATTTTTGTACTAATCAAGAATTGTATAATGTAGCAGAACTCCACCTGAAAAAGTTTAATCTTTTAAAGCTATATACAGTACAGAGTAACATGTTTTATTCACTGGATAATAATTTAAACTTGTAAATGGAGTCACTTTCAATGTGGAGCTTATAAGAAGAATTAAAAAAACCAAACACCAAAACATTTGACGCTTGGATTTTTATCCCCATTTAACTAGAAAAAAAAAATAAAACTCAACAAATCCTTATTGCTGTAGAAAGTAAATATTTTTGAAAATTATTCACAGAATTGGCATTAAAAAAACTTATAACTAAAAAAAGTTATTCAAAACCACCTATGCAAATGAGATTATTATGATATCCTAGTCATTAAAGCTGATGGTCATATCGTTAATGAGAGATTTGCATTAGTTTGCTGGTCTGAATTTGACCCACAGACTAATTCCATAGTCCTCCACTTCTTTTTTACAGAAATTTATTAGTGTAAGACAAAAAGGTATTAGATATTGACATTTCTTCCTCTGGAGATTTGGGATCCATTTTAAAAGACCCTGACTACTGACATTATTAGTGAATTAATTGCTTCTACTGAGTCTGTTCATGGGCAATTATGTAGGATTGGCTCTCTGAAGTCTATAATGAAGGTAGTGCTGAAACCCCAGCACTGAAAAAAGCATTTCACCAGTTTTGTCCAAACAATAGTATTTTATACAGAAGGAGGAGCTTTTTGAGGCTAACTTTGAAATTGAGAAAATTTTATATTGCATCTATAAAGAAATCTGCTGGAATTAAACAACTAAGCAATTCAAAACTTACCATCATTGTTACCTGATTTATTTCAGGTATTGCATACACACAGCCATATATATTACAGATTATATATTATCTATATTTTAAAAAATTATGTATATTCATTGAAAGCAATACAATATATTCCCCACAGATACAAAAAAAGTGAATGAAGCGAAAAATAAAGTGAACCATCTTATAATTACTAATAAAGTATATTTCAAGTAGGAGGATACCTACACTGAACATAGCCCAGAATTATCCACCCTTTTTAGTGTGGTAGTTCACTCCATTAACATGCCAGAACTAGATGACTCATAGATCTATAATTATGCTACTGAAGAAAACTAGAAATGGATAGATCATATATGCCTAAAAGCTTCCATCTTTTAAAGGAAGGGGGGATGAGGTGGGGGAAGGATGTAGTAAGATCAGAGTATGCTATATACAGTCTAAACTTATAGTGGAAGTACCTGCAGCTGAAGACAATTGAACCAAGACAAATATTCACCATTGTTCCATCTTGGACCCTAGAACCTTCGTAAGTGTAGGTATAGTGATAATAAAACAATACAAAATCATTAACATTAAAAACATTAAAAATTCAGAAAAAACAGAGAGGAAAGAAATTCAAGAAAATTTGGTAGCAATAGTTGCTGCTGAATAGGAGATTGTAAAAAATGAAATGGCCCAAAGAGGTTTCTAAATGAGAAATTATAAAGCTGCTGGCTTGATTCATAAATAAGTCATTTCTGAAACCATATGGTTTATCAGTATAGTTCAGTTTAATTTTTATATTAATTTATGAAAACTCCTGGAAAAGGGCCTTGCTAAGGATAATAAATGGGAATAGAAAGAAATCATGATTAGACAAAACAGATGAGCTTGAAAGGAAGCAAAAGAAGTACTGAAATAACCCAGTAAGAAGATTGTGGAAGAAATAAAAGAGAATTCCGAGAATATGCAATGTACAAGTTCAGCAAAAAGTCCTTATGTTATGCTTGGAATTAGCAACCCACAAAATGTTTGGCTATATTGCTCCCCTGAAGCTGAAAAATTATTTTGCCTGTAAAAAAAATAAAAGAGAAAAAACAAAATCAATAGCAGATAGTACAGGAGGAATAATAAATTTAAAATAGACTGACTCTTAGATTAGGAAACCTCCATAGACCTATGGAGGAATAAAGAAGCTTTAGTTCTAATAAGGATAAACTGATGACTGAGAAAATGCAGAGAAGATATGTCCTTCCCCTCCTCCCCTAAAACTCAAACAAACAAAATAAATCCTGATAAAGTGTAATATTTAATAAGGGATGTTTACAGAGCAGGAAAGAGAACATAGCTTACATCTCACATATGACAGATTCCTCAGCACACACGTGTGCATTTCCTGTTTATTCTCTAAATGTGGCAGCTTGGTTGGAAACAATAGCATCCAGAAACTTTGCTGGCTCTTGCAAAACTTGGCAGAAATATGAATGGCTTCAAAGACTGCAGATGACAAATAAATTCCTCAAGCAACTGAACAATTGGTACTGGGATTATCCAGTTAAAGTCTTGGGACATCTTTATGGGTGTCTTATTTAACCCTAGCTGCAGCATATCCCCACCCACTTACTCTCTCACTCTTCCCTGGTGGGGTGGAGGAAAGAATCAGAAGGGTGAAAGTGAGAAGGCTTGTGGGTTGAGTTCACAGGTTATTCTGAGTTGCAAGGGACCCACAGGATCATCTAGTCCAACTCCCAATTGAACACCCACCCAGGGATCAGACCCACAAGCATGGAACCATGGGCACCACGCTCCATCCATCCAAGCCTCCCATCATCTAGGCCTTGTCATTGAGTTCCTCATCCAATCCCTTCTTAAACACCTCCAGGGATGGNCACTCATTCCCCAGCCAATAGCGAGGCATGGGGTTGTTATGAGTTCTACAGCTAAGGAAAAGTTGGCCAGGCAAACAGTGCAAAGCAAGGAATTCATTCACTGCTTCCCATGGGAAGACAGGTGTTCAGCCATGCTCAGGGGAACAGGGCTCCAACGCACGTAGCAGTGCCTTGGGAAAACAAATGCTACCCCTCCAAACATCCTCCCCTTCCTCCTTCTTCTCACAGCTAGGTAGCTGTCCTGACTGGGTCTTCTCAATTCCTTGTGGACCCTCAGCCAATGTGGTGTTAGAGTGGTGTAAGAAGCAGAAAAGGCCTTGGCTCTGTGTAACCACTGCTCAGCAGTAAGAAAAACATCCCTGAATTATCAACACCAACCCAAGCCACAAACCTGCATACCTAAATTGGCTATTCAACTAGAGAAGCAACCATCTGAAACTGTACTTAGGAGTAACATAAACGTGATAATTACTTGAAGACCCAGACATGTAGATTATGATTAATAATCATACAGCATAAAATAGAGAAACACAGAAGAGAACTCGATGGCTTACCAGTTTTTCCACCACATAAATAAAACAAAAATTCATGTATTGCAGGATATTCTTAGGTGAATTTTGGGTTAAAAAGGAATCAGCAAACATTAGATGAGATAATGGAAATGGCTTTAGCAGAATAATTTAATAATAGGTATTTGCCAAATAGCTCAAATTATCTCATCCCCTTTCTCAGAAGGGCTCCTTCTAGTGAGAGTCTGAAAATTTTAAAAGGAAAAAACAGAAAGAGCCTTTCTGAAGTGTTCCTTTTTAATCATTTTATTATACGTTACAGAGGACTCATTTTTCTTCTGTTAAACTTCTTGAGACACAGATTAAAAATTTGCAGCAGAGAGGTCTGTGCAAAGATCACTGCACTTGCTTCCCTGCATCTTACCTTTAAGGTTGCCCTTTTGCTTTGCTGAATAACCGCTCCTGAAAACTGATTTTATCAACATCAGCACCAATTTTCCCCATAAGCTGTGTGGGCAGCTGCTAAGATCCCTCCTTCTCCAGCAAGGGCAGCAAAAATCAGAATTTTAAGACCTTCTGGATCTGATGCTGTCTAGTGCCAAGTGCCCATTGTGTCAGTGGCCACAGGGTAGGTTTGTAGCATTCTCCTTTCCACCAGGGAAATGACAGAGGGAATAAAACATTGCACTCAGCAGTACATCAGCCTGGCAATGAGCAGGGCAAGGACATGGGGACCAGGTGCATAGCAGGAATTTTTGGACACTACCTTGAAAAATGGTGCAGGGGGAGGTTAAATTTTTTACACAGCAAAATGACTTCTCCATCCTTGTCCAAGTATTTCATCCTGGTCATTAAGACAACAAAACCAGCTTAGCCTAAGACACTGAGAACTCTTAAGACAGATTTCACAACAGAACAACAGCTGCATGGAGCCCCTAAACATCCATACTTGCATGGCATCCACATCTTGCAGACTAAAAAAATCCAGTGTAACTGCATAACACTTATCATGATGATTTGTGTACCCGGACAGGAGCTGTGTATCTGAATTTCAGAATTTGAATGTAAGCCATTTCCTGTCATCAAGAAATCTGTTGTAAACTAAGGCAAGTAAAAATTATGCAATATGCAAAGTCTTCTCTGAATAGTTTAAATAAATATTATTAATCATTAAATATTCATATCAATACAGTATTATTTAACATTAATATATAAACTTGATGACATTATTTTTAAGAAATAAATGTACAGCCAGCTATCAAACAATTGAATTAGTAAACACATACGTGAAATTTAAAAGGAATTAATTTTTAATTTTCATTTAAAAGGAATTATTTTAAAAAGACGAGAGAAAAAGAAAAAATAATGAGCATCTTACACTGTCAGCACTCTCAAGTCTGAAGTCTGTGTGATTAGAAGGTCAATATGTTTGTAGCAGCAAAAAAGTATATATTGTAAGAAATTATAGAAGGCATGTTGTCATGTCAGCCTCCTTCATGCAGTGAAAGGTCACTGAATCCACTGTGGAAGAAAGCTGACAATTTCTGTGTAAGACTGAGTGACAGCACATATGTTGTTGGACATCGTGTCTGGTGTCAAAAGACCAGCAGAAAACCAGTTTTAGCACTTAGGATTTTAGAGCCAAGAGCAAAGTAAAGTCATGTCCAACTTTCATGAGAAACGGCACTTGAAACTTTTCATTACGTATTTATAACCCTTAAAAACCCTTGTAATTAACTGTGTTAATAACACTTTCAGAGAAAGTGGACAGGGGTAGTTTCTGGTACTCAGTTTAGTCCTGCAGCTTTCTCAATGTAGCTATTGAAAGGCAAGAAGAAAATTGGAGCTGTCAGAGTAGTTTACATAGGACAACTATGGAAGGGAAAAAAAATAAATCCAAGCAACATGTCGTATTCTAATGAAGAATTCTCCATTCTTTACCTCACCTTTCTATGGATCTTGGGTGGATGGATTAGATTTCACGCAAATTTCAGAAGAGTTTGCTCTCTCAAGCACAAAGGTTCTGATTCTGTTTAGAAGTACATTAAGTTACATTTCAAGCAACTCCACTGATATCAAATACATTTAAAGAGAATCAGATCCTTACTCTCCAGCAGTCCATGCACTTGAATAATATGTGGTTCATAATTCTCTTTGTACTTGTGAGGCATTGTCAGGAGCACAGCGCCTTGTTACTGTCCTTGAGAAATGTTTTATTGCTCCATCAGACTTACTCAAACAATGCAAAAGAGTCCTTAAGCAGAACTCAATTACTATTCAAGTGGAAGAATAGGTAAATGGACAACACTCATCTGTTTCAGAATAAATTACATTAGGTGCCAGATCTGAAAAGTAAACCTTTGGGTTATAAAACAAAAGGGAAATAAACTCATAAATGAAATGAAATACACTCACAAAATTTCCTAGGTTAGAAATACTTGTACGTTACTCCTAGTTTAGAAATAATGTACTCCTAGGTTAGAAATAATGAAATAAAAACTTTTCAGTGTATTTCAGATAGAAGCAAAAGAGGATGTGCATGTATATTTTGCATTTTAGACTATGTAGACTGCTTTTGAGCTAGAAAAGGAACCTTGTTTAGAGGTTTTTCAAATTATTGTATCAAAAATGTTTCATCCCTATGTAAGCTTTATCAAGCTGTGACTCAGAAGCAGCATTAATACAAAGTTTTATGGGTGCAGATGTAAAACTGAAAATTACTTACTAATTTTATTATATTTTAACTTAATTCCTAAATATAAGCATTGTTACAAACATCCATGAATGAAGTCATGTGTGTATATTTTTTATATGTACCTTTGGTGGTAGCTTCCTCATAAATATCATTAATATATTTCAAAGCTATTTAAGCAATTGATTGTCAAAAGGAACAGTAACAAATAGTGATTTTTAAACTGTTTGTTAAAGGAAGAGACAGTTACAAGAGAAATCTAGTCTACATTTCCACTATTTAATCCATGGTTAACCCATGGTTACTAAAACAGAGGGGGTATATTCCATGATTACTCTTTCTTTTAAGTATACTAAGACTGGAATGTTAATAAAATAATCATCCCCCCTCCAAATCTGGAGTCCAGTACATGAGGTAACCTTGAGTTCACATCTTGAAATACAGAAAGAAAATATTCCAGAGAAATACCTCAGTCAAGGTAAATGAAAAATAGTGAAAAATAGATGACATGCTGAAAGTCTCAGCTAATTTCTGCAAATATAAGACTCTGAATAAAGGCAAGAAGAAAGTTGATTCGAATGAAATGCAACTACACTGGTCACATACTCAGATATATTTGGGCATACACTGTTTAGAAAGAATGCAGCTTGTGGGGAAACTAATACTTTTTTAAATGAATTCACAATCACAATGANAGTTACCTTGGATTAGGGAAAGTGGGGTTTCAGTTCCTGTGCTAATGAATGTTCGTGTTCTATATTCAACAATAATTGTACAAAATGCATAAATATTCATAGGTGTTCAAACTCTCTCCCCTTGCAGATGAGCATTCTCATCCTCAGGTGAAAGCCATGCTCGATTTTCTTGTCAGTCTGTGATTTGACCTCACAGTTTCTCTAGAGACTAAGTTGAAGAGGTCACTGCTTTGGCCACTCTTCAGTTTACTACTCATTTAAATTGGGCTTTGTGAAAAGAGAAATTGCAGACAGATTTACATGTACCTTTTTTCTTAATAAGCCTTTAGCTATTCCATCCTAGAAGAATATTGTATTTCCAATACCCTATCGATCCAACAGTACTTTGAGTATTTAAAAGTATATTATAAGACAGATCCAAATAAAGAAAAAGGCACATCAGAGAAAATGTATTCTTATGAGTGAGATGGAGACCAAATCAGCATGTTCAGTCACTAAGTACATCTTGTATTTAATCTATTTTCCGCAGCAGGCAGATCATATTGTGAATTACAAGGAAAATAATCCATAGAAGAGCAACAGGAAGTAAATCTGAAGTGAAAGTTCCTAACTTTTGTAAAGTTTCTGAACTATTTTCCCCTAAACATGTAAAGAAAAAGCAAGTTCCAACTTTGCTTTTACCATCTTCAGAATAGAATTTTCTGAATAGTACGTTAACTTTAGCAGTAGGGTCAGTAACATTGCCATATTGATCAATAATAGTGTCTTGCTTCTTTTTATTCTTTTTTTAATTATTATTATTATTCAGCAGTGTCACTCCCTATCCATTCCATTTTTCACAAAAATGTTTTGCTGACTCTAGCACAACACACAAAGAAACTTTGTGTACAATATATCAGTACGATTTCTAAGAGATGCGACAAAGGCTGTGAAAAACAGGATACTCCTCTTTCTTGTTCACTTCACTTTAGCCTATTTTCTAGCCTCGCTTCCTGAGGATCCTATGTCAGATTTGCTCTGTTGAATGATACCAACTGCATCTGCTTCTTTTATTTTGTTTAATGTCCCTAATCTCCGTTGCCAGCCTTAAAGTGTTCCATGGTTATTTGAGAGTAACAAGTTTGAAAGAGGGATGGAGAAGGTTAATTACAACAGCATAATTAATACTGTTTCCATTGAAGTAAATGACATTTTTGTCATTTTATGTAATAGAAGTAGGATTACACTAATTATAATTTTATAATCTCCCCATTAGAGAGTCACAACAGCAACTCCATTAAAACATATTGCTTAACATTAGATTCCCTGCTGACAGAATCCATAAAATAGAACTTTCAATGTTCAAAACATGAGATACGTAGCATCATGTTACATCAGGCAACATCTACGCTTTTTTGGAGCTATTTTAATGATTCACGTTAGGTGAAATTCAGTCTTTTTCCTATTTTAATCTGACAAAATCATACAACATTGCTAACGTTTTCTAAAATGTACTGGTGTAATGTCCAGATTGATTTTTTTCCCCTTTCTCATGCAAGAATTTCAGCTTAATAAGGGAAGAATGAGCTCAGCATTAATTTAACACATGAAAATTGCAACTGTGGGGATAAACAGACTACTGGAAAGTGTGATCTTCTAATCCATTACCGATTATTCTAAATTTTTTTAACCCTATTTTACCCCCTTATTTCACACAAATAAATAAAGAAGTGCATGTATTATCATGGCATTTGAAAAACAATCACACGTCCAAGTCTTGCCTTTGTATTACTCATCCACATGGAGGGCCATATGCCCTTCCAAAGTACTGCAGAGATGAGCTTTCTGGATCATACCTTTCAGGAGCTATACTTTCACTAAAATTAACCATGCCAGCTCAGCAGAAACTTTGATGACAGATTCTAAACACCTGTTGGAAGTAAGTCAGTATCAGAAGTTACACCAAAAAAAAAAAAAGGAACCAACAGACAACCCCCCCTCCCTGCAGTCCTATTTTAATTATGTCAGCTATCAAACCAATGCTACATGTAGAATCGCCCTTGTAATATTTTTAAAACTAAAAAGACACATGGAGAAATTATTAAGAGATGGACATGTGTATCTACAGTAATTTCACTTCCACGCACATATTTCCAGATCTGTACATTCTCCTTTTCATTTTTTCATGAGTTCATTAGCATGGATATTTTTACACAAATTTTCTTATCTCTTTAGATATGGTACTAATACTGACGCCTTTTGCATATTCCCTGATAACTTGGACTTAGGACTTTCGTTTTTACAAACAAGACAGGTAATTCAAAAATAAAAATTGTCCATAGTTTTGGAGATAGCTATTCTTTAACTATTTTGTCTTGCTTTCATTCAAACCACTAAACTTCGATGCCAGATTTTTATCTTCACTTTTCTGTGAAGTTGATGAGGAGGTGGATATTCACAAGCTAGAACAAGAACACCAATATAAAATGAATGTGTGTTCACTATATGCTCATAATTACACTTTGGTTCATAAATCCAGAAGTTTCTGTAAGCTGCTTAAAGGTACATAGACTAGGTGGATCTTAAAGTAGATGGTGATGAACTTATGTTGAGAGTAATTTCTGAGCACTTTATTTCAATGATTTCTCTAAAAGAAAAATGGTAAGTGGAACAGATTTTATAAAATAATTAAATGAAGATTTTAACATCATATCAATATCCACATTAATTTGTCACCTTAAAGGATCCCTAGACCGTAAAACACTGCCAGTTTCTTTAAATTCTTTAATTTCTATGCTACAGTTTTCTTTGGCATTGTCACAACCTGCTGAATAGATTTTTTTTTTTGACCATCAGAGGTGGCTCAAAATTGACAGCAGAAGGCAGAATTCTAACCAGTGAAGTGATTCTTATTTAAAATTTAAAAATTCCAATAGGTATTCAGACTCTAAATACTC
>WEKX01028170.1:88689-125419 GCA_013390025.1 Pitta sordida
CGCCTTTTGCATATTCCCTGATAACTTGGACTTAGGACTTTCGTTTTTACAAACAAGACAGGTAATTCAAAAATAAAAATTGTCCATAGTTTTGGAGATAGCTATTCTTTAACTATTTTGTCTTGCTTTCATTCAAACCACTAAACTTCGATGCCAGATTTTTATCTTCACTTTTCTGTGAAGTTGATGAGGAGGTGGATATTCACAAGCTAGAACAAGAACACCAATATAAAATGAACATGTGTTCACTATATGCTCATAATTACACTTTGGTTCATAAATCCAGAAGTTTCTGTAAGCTGCTTAAAGGTACATAGACTAGGTGGATCTTAAAGTAGATGGTGATGAACTTATGTTGAGAGTAATTTCTGAGCACTTTATTTCAATGATTTCTCTAAAAGAAAAATGGTAAGTGGAACAGATTTTATAAAATAATTAAATGAAGATTTTAACATCATATCAATATCCACATTAATTTGTCACCTTAAAGGATCCCTAGACCGTAAAACACTGCCAGTTTCTTTAAATTCTTTAATTTCTATGCTACAGTTTTCTTTGGCATTGTCACAACCTGCTGAATAGATTTTTTTTTTTTGACCATCAGAGGTGGCTCAAAATTGACAGCTGAAGGCAGAATTCTAACCTGTGAAGTGATTCTTATTTAAAAATTCCAATAGGTATTCAGACTCTAAATACTCAAACCAAATTTCCAGAGAAATCAGCCTCTTTCAGCATTTGTTTCAAACTGGATGACTAATGTCTGCCTGTGTACATTCTTGATCACAGTGGACATGAGCCCTGTTTCTGTACAGCTTCTCTTCTGCTGGGGACCCCTCACTCATCCAGGGGTAGAAACACTACCTGAAAAGATTTTAAAATCTTGCTATTGTTAAATATAGGGTTTTTTTCACTGATTGAGAAGTAATTTGCACTCTAAGTATGCAATTTTTATGGGATTTTATTTTATTTGAGTTGAGTGAAGAAAACTGAAAACTACTAACAGTGTTCATAATGGAACCATATGCTAAACTAAAAAAGAAATAAAATGTGCAATTTTATCACTATGTCTGACATTCACCAAATGTTTCAAATTACTTTTTAATATGCAGAATGTTAAGCCCTTACCCTGTACATCAGTACTGGAATGTTTAAATAATCATATTTTCATATTTGTACTTTAGCACAAAACAATGGGATAAATTTTGCAATGTGTTGCCCACATAAGCAAGCAAACCACAACATTGAATCCAAGGTGGGGCTTTTTTCTGTGCGTTTACTTTACAAAATGAGTTCAGTTGAAGAGTACCGTGTTGTGACGAAACTTTAATGATGAAAGGGGTACTTGAAAATTGAAAAACCATCATTTTTCCCTGTAAAAGTACGAATCCTACAGTAAGTACTCCTGGAAAGCTGCAGCTCTTCAGGAACTCTTTAACACACTAGCAACATGAAACCAAGTAACAGCCTCATGTGCATTGCCAAAGTGTGCAATTCTCTGTAAAAAAAAGCTAATAAATCTGTTTATTATTAACATCACAAAAGGAACGAAGGTTATGGGCAGGAAGCAGCGGCACTGCTTTCAGGCCAGTGCCTGGAAGAAGGAGATTGCCAATGATAGAGGTTACCTCTGTTTTAGAATTACAAGGTGAATTTTTAGCAAAAGCTGAATGGGGAATGTTGGCAAGGCAGCCCCAAGGGATTGCAGTTCACAGAATATTCCGAGTTGGAAGGGACCCACAAGAATCATTGAGTCCCACTCTTAAATGGCACCACTGCCTCCCAGCAGGAATGGAACCCCAGTTACTGGAACTCATTCATCCATTCATGTATCCATTCATCCATCCATCCTTTAAATCCCCTCTCTAAGCAAGTTACTTAGCAATAATCTCAAATTCTGCCAAACTACAGTAAAAGTAAATTGATATCTTACTACATCTCCTCAAAAATACAAAGTAAATACTGCCGTGAGACTATGGCTTAGAGAAAAAAACTTCCAAGCTTAGGTTCTAGCTTATGCAGAAGACTTATTAATGAAGATTCCTGTAATTAAATGTTCTCAGAGTACCATGAGGGAGTAAGAGAAAGTTTGAAAAGCAAATAACATCATAGCTTGGTCACGTATTTAAGACTAGAAGACCAAGTTTCATTTCTTGTGCTGAGAACAGGCCTTGAACTAGTCTTGGATTTAGGTCCTTGACATCCCGGGTAATATGCATGTCATGGTGATTTCAGTCTCTCTCTCTGTTGCTGACTTATCACAATTACCTTTGAAAAGTGAAGTAATAATTAAATATTTCTTTAAGGACACAAATACATTTCACCTAACCTTATTAGTTAGTTCAATGCAGTTTTAGGAGGGGCTAAACTTAAATGGAGTTGTGGAAAATCATAGCCATAACAATCTGCCCTGAATATGTCATCTGTTGCAGCTATCACCAGGTTAGACCTATGAATATCTCTTCCAGGATATTTTCTGTCTACACAAATATAATTTGTTTGTGTATTGCTACTGAAGATATAAATACCACCAAATGTTAAAAATATATGTCTAATTTTTTAACATATTAATAGCATTTAAAAAGACTACTGTAAATAGAAAAGTTCCTTTGAAATACTTCCTGTTATCTATCATCTTTCTCTGTGACTCTTAGGATGCTTTTGCAGTAGCCTTAGATCTAAAGCATGTAAGTCTTGAAAGGCAAATTTATGTACATTCATAATATTAAGCAGTGCATAATTAGATTTAAAGAATGCAACTGATAAAACGTCTATTTTCTGTGTTGTTGCTGATATTTATAACTGGCACATGGAATTTATTATGGATCATTACTTTCTCAGGATTTGATACATCAGCTATGGTTACAGTATTGCCCCATTACTTCTTGATTGTTCAGATGTAAAATATTTTTAGTTGTACAAATTAGAAAAATTCTTTTCATCACATTTGTCTTATTCGATGGAGACCAAGTCTCACATCACCATAGTGATGTGCTTATTCTGTATTGTACTTATCTGTCTTTCAATGTGATTCTAATACTAGCTCCAACACATCGTTTTTATTGAGCCCATCATCTACAATATGTAAACATCTGCAAACTATTCATGGAGTTTAAACAGCAGGCCATTTATGTGTATTGCTTTATAACATTTCATGCCACCGTTTCTTTAAGAGCAAGCTCGCCATGTGAATTAAAAAAAATATTGGTCCTCAGAAATTCACAACTGCAAATGATGGGTGGAGCCAGGCTCTTCTCAGTGGTGCCAAACAATAGGCCCAGAGGCAGCAGGAAGAACTGAGGCAAAGAAAGTTCCATGTGAAAATGAGGACTTCTTTACTGTGTGTATGACTGAGCACTGGAGGAGATCGTCCAGAGAGGTTTCAGAATCTCCCTCACTGGAGGGATGCCAGAACCATCTGGATGCAACCCTGTGCACTTTGCTACAGGTTTCTTGGACCAGATGACCCACTTCGGTCTCTTTCAAACTGATTCATTCTTTGATTCTGTAAAATGAAAACTTTTAAAAATAATTACAAAATAAACCATGTTTCAGAATAGGAAAAATTCATCACTTTTGTGAATCCTCAAATACAGTCGGGTCTCCTATACTGCAGACCTGCAGTCTTAATCGGGTTTCGCAAAGCCCTACTTCCACTTTGAATGGCAGCTCATTAACATGCAAATTTGCCCCGCACCCTCATGCGGCCCCAGTGCGGCTTCGGCACTGTGTTGCTGTGTATCAGTGTTTGTGTCGGCCCTTCCCGGCAACCACAGCCACCCCATGCTGGGAAAAAACCCTTTTCGGCTCGGCCAGGGACACAGTTTCATAACTGCACAGCAGCTGCCACCTGCAGCTGCAGGTCGCGCATGTGCAGTTGCAAAAAGGGGCCTCCTTCATCACAAAAAATCATGCTGCTAAGATCTGAAGCTGCAATATGGGGGGGTGAGAAGTGCAAGAGGGCCAACTGCATTTCTTTTCTTTTCTATACCCTTTTGGCTAAACTTTCTCTCTGATGGCAAGAAGAAAATCTTACTTCAACAAAAAAAAAGTTCAAACGCAAATAAACCACACTGAAAATGGTTTGCATTACTTGCAAGCACTTGAATTCTAAATAATAATCAATGTAGCCAAGCTAAAATAACATGTTATATTTTTCAGGTCTCATCTTTGACAAATATTATCATTTTCACTATAATCCTTCAGAGACTTGTATCCATCTCTTAAAATTTCAAATGTGAACTTCATTACAAAAATCATTGCAAATGGTAACACTGATTACTAAAAGATCTGCAAATCCAATACTTCTGTCTTGAAAAGGTAAGATGTAACAGGATTGCTATGCTCACAGACTCAAAAATATTAATAATATAACATCTTTGAATTTAAATATGTCATTCAGTGTGTTTCTTTAGCACAAGACCACATTTTCTAACATATTGGTGGAGTTTGGTGACTTCTTGGAGTATCCAAGAATTCTTGTTTCTCTGAGATACGCTCATAAAGGAGAGTTCCTTTTTCCCAGAAGCCCACAAAATTTTGTATGAATTATGCAAGGTAATGACAAATTTTATTTTTTCTTAGTTATAACTAGATATTTTTTACAACAGAAAAAGCTCTGGAAGCACAGGGAGTATAAATCTTTCAACTCAATATAGTCCTCAAAATAGTATATAAAATAAGAACAAAAAGAAAAAAAAGAAGAAAAGCCCTGAAATCTTTCAGTCTTACTAATACATGTGCTACACTAAGAACTTTTCTTTAACACATTTTCTTTTCAGCAGGCAGCATTGAATAATGCTACTATTTAAAAGCCTAGTCAGTCTAAAAATGAAAACTGTTGAAAGAAGAAAATACACAAAGCTAACTAAACTGATAAGGCTGTGATGATTTAAACTATCATTAGACAGGAAAAAAATCTCATCTTAGAAGCATACTTTATAAACACCAAGCATTTTTTCCAGATGGCTTCATTCCTTTTAACTACAAAACACTACAGAGCTTGTGCCCATCTTCTGCCAAGCTGGACCTGCCCACAATAGAAATATTTAACTTAACTACATCCAGTAGTCCTGCAGCTAATATAAATATAAACATTTGTTTTGGTATTAGAAGCGACATAGGACTTGGTATGGACAGTACTGGCTGCGAGATCAGGGCACCTCCTGAGCCAATAAGGGTTCCTGACCAGCTGAGTCTCTCCAGCAGCCCCATTTCCCATAGGAGCTCTGCTCCGGGGGGCCATGTTCTGCAGGTAATACTGTGAGAAACCTCCAAAATAGTCACCTTGGCTGATACAATGTGTGGTTTGTCCCTCTTCCAAACCACTGGTGTTACTCATGCTACAGACTAGAAACCATCATCTTGCTCTCTTGAACTTCAGCACTGGAATCCATTCAGGATTGGACTGTTCTGAGGAAATACAGACCACATATCACTTTTCTCTTTCCCAGGATATGACTGCATGTGTCTTTACTGAAATGCTATTAACACTTTTATCATACTTCCCTAAAAGTCTGCCTGTAATCTGGATGTAACCCACCCTCCTCTGTCTTTTTGAATTCTACTTCATTTCATTGGTGTTTGAATGATCTTCTTAAAGGTTAAAAAATTTATTTCAAATCTCCTATAAAATCTACCTAAACACCAGAACGAGAGGGCACAGCCTCAAGATACGCCAGGGGAGGTTTAATGTTAACGTTAGGAAGCGGTTTTTCACAGAGAGAGTAATTGCGTATTGGAATGGGCTGCCCAGGGAGGTGGTGGAGTCGTCATCCCTGGAAGTGTTTAAGAGAAGACTGGACGAGGAGCTTAGTGACATGGTCTAGCTGGGGGGTGTAGGGCTGGATGACCCTGGGTCCCTTCCGGCTCGGAGTGGCCTGCTAGACTGTGAGGCATCTAGGTTGGTATTACGCTCAGGGATGTGCTCTCGGTCGCTGTACGGGTATTAGATGGTGAGTTGGACTAGATGATCCTTGTGGGTCCCTTCCAACTCATAATTTTCTGTGATTCTGTGATTCTGTGATCAGTGGTAACTCAATCAAACTGTTGTGAATAGTGTTCCTTAAAGCAAAAGTTTCAGGGTTGTTAATATTAGGTGCTAAGAGCTCTACAAAGCCGTGAATGCATAGTAGTGACAGAAATTAAAAAAGCAGATGTCCTCCCACGATGAAATTCCCCCCAACTTACTTCAAGATTACATGGTTGATGGAAGTACAGCAAGTTCTAATTTCTAGAGGGAATAATGAGTTGTATTTGCAATTATTTAAGGAATAATGTACCTCAACTGTACTTAATAAGGTTATAATTCCGTCAAAGGCTTCAGGGGACGTCATAAACCTTAAGCGTGAAACTCAGGTGGTTTTCTCATGTCACCAGAAGACTGAAATGGAATTACAATCTTAATTTATATTCATTTTGAAGGAGATTTATTTAATATTGCACATTGATCATGATTAATGCCTTTGGAACTGCCAAAAACTATTAGCTATGTTCATGGTCTTTTGAAGCCATCAAAAGTCAGTTATGCCACCGACTAGTGATTCTCAGCAATTCCCTTTTTTTTGTAAAGCTATGGTTTGGCCAGCACAAAATGTATAATTATGCTAAAGCTAGTACCAGTTTGCTCATATATTTTTATTATTTTTCTTCTTCAGATTGAGTGAAAATGGGAAATATTTCTTCTATCTAAGTGCATAGCTCTTTATAGAATTTCATTGCAAATTAAGAGGCAAATTAATTAGAAGCATTTGGTTAACTTAGCCACTGAACATCACTGAATGAATATGGTTTTATTAAAGAGATTTTTCAGCTAAATGCCAATAATTTGTCCACATCTTATGTCAGTTAACTGAACAGGGAGAAACTTTAGTAACAGGAGAGAATTCTTTTTTTGGTGTAGGACGGCACACAATGTGTTTTAAAATGAAGGACTATATAGAATAGCCCAGAAAGCCCACAGATAAAAGAGTTTTGCCATGGGGAAAAAACCCAAAAATCAGGGAAAATTTGGTTTAAATAATTTGGGAATCGAAGGTTTTTAAAGGTAAAATAATGTTCAAAGAATCTTATTGTTATTCGAGAAGTTCTCTCTTACACAACTATCAGTTCTGGATGTATGATCAAAAGGGATTCCTTACTTGGTCAGACCAGCAGTCCACTTAACCCCACACACACTCCTTCACAAAGGAGAAAGGAAATGAATGTGAGGGAATGTTAGGAACCCTGACCAAACTGTGTGGACATTGAAAAGTACATTAATTCATATTTCCTATTGTATCCATTTGTGGTCATCTAATACTTGAATTTTCTATTAATTTTTGTACTTGGCGATACTGTCTGCCTCCACAGTCTCCTAGGAAAGAAAGTCTCAGTGTCACTGCTAAAATAACAGCTATTGAAAAATGTGATTTATTGTCATCTCCTAAGGGTTTCTGAATATCCTTACTTGCCTAAACATAAGGACTTAGGATCCTTGGAACACTCTTTGGTATACTCTTTAGCCTCAGGCTTCCTCTC
This sequence comes from Pitta sordida, assembly GCA_013390025.1. Classification (NCBI taxonomy): domain Eukaryota; kingdom Metazoa; phylum Chordata; class Aves; order Passeriformes; family Pittidae; genus Pitta; species Pitta sordida. The sequence continues at coordinate 96,205 of WEKX01028170.1, forward strand.
CTGAAGGGTCTCCACAGATCCAGAGTGGATATTCACCAGCCTCTTGTGGATTTCTTAGATATCATAAGGGATCAAATACAGTAGCAGATGCCTTTATTTATATAATGGCATTAAGCCAAAATGTTTACATGTGTCACAGAACCTGCCATAAAATAAATTTCCTTGGAGATGACATTGTGTCAATTTCTGAAATTCCTAGTGCCGAGTGGCTGATTTGATTTACACTTTTGAACAGAAAACACATCAGTGTAATCTCAGCTCCTCTTTACAACAATATATTCCAAGCAGAGGATTTATTTTTGCAATTTGTTAAAATCAGATGCAGATAGAAATAAGTCACATACAAATCCCACTGAAAGTCTTTTGGCCAGTTTCTAAGATGATAGGAGTGCAAATTGATCTTTAAAGCCCCAAACATGACAACACAATAATCAGTCATACAGCAATTTTGAGCCAGATAGATGTATATCCTACACCCAAAACTAAAAAGGCAGCACCAAAGTGTAACAAAAAATGCAGCGTTTTTTACTTCAAGCATAGCAATCCCATTCGGCTTTTGGAAGAAGATTTTCTCAAACACAGTTGGAAAGGTTGCCTTTGAGGAACCATCACATAACCCTACTATCCTCACATAGATCAACAAACGTTAAACTGGGTGACAGTTATATGTGAAGAAATTTCCCTTGACATGTGATGTGTTGAATGCTGGGGACCTACCAGCCTTCAAAGGGTGTAAGAACAAATGAAAAGGAGAAAAATCCATTGAGGGTATTTAAAACAAAATAACTGCAGCTGAGGAAGTCCCAGAGTCATAAATTTTCGCAGACTGAGAAGAAGTTCTTGAGTTTAATGTTATATGGATGAGTTGTTCTTACAGGCTTCCTTGGGCATTTGGTCTTGGGTAGTCATATGCACTGTCTGGAATAATCCAGCAGAGCTACTGTAAATCTCCCCTTCTGCACAAAAAAATGCTAATTCTTGGCTTTGCTTTCCTTTGCCAGTTTTTCAGTTTCCACATATAACACTAGTAATTAATGCAAAATTGGTCACATATTCCATCTCTGTGAAACCTAATACAACTTTTATCATTTCCAGTACTTTACTACTATTTCATCAGTAATCATCTCTGACTGGCTTCCTGGAAAAATTCTTCAAATTCATGAAAAATTCAAATTCATCAAAACCTGACAATCTCAAAAATAGCAACCCTCTAAATGTTTTCCTTCCTATTAACAGCAAAGGCTTTGACAGAAAAACTGCTTGAACTTGCCCAGGTTGCCTTCCTTAATTAGGAGCTTCAACACTGGAAGAGCTTTTAATTGCTCCAATCCATTACTCAAGATACATAAAAAATAATAACATTTTTGTACTCTTGGTACTGTGTGGTCTTAAACTGCACTCTGAGAAAAGGTGTCCTCAAAAGTTATCTTCTTCTTTCTGTACTTCAGTTTCTATTGCTATGAAATTTTAAAAATGCCCTTTTATAGCCCTTTCTAGATGTGCTTTCTCCAGAATTAAAACATGACACATGGAATTCTGGATACACAGGTATGATCTTAAAAAATCAATTAATATATTTACCTATCCAAAAGAAGTGTTCTGGTATGGAGTTCGTTTATATGTTTAATACTTTTGTGATCAATGCATAAAAAATAGCAACGAGTTCCGAAACACTAAAAAGCACATAAAATTTTAAAAGATTTGTATCCAACTGGATATAAGGAGGACAGTTTTCTGCTTCTCACTAAGGACAAGAAAGCATTGGAGCACATTGCTCTGAGATACTGCAGGCGCCTTCTCTGAAGGTTTTCAGGATCTGACTGGATCCAACCCTGAGCAACAAAAACTGACCACAGAACTGATCTCACATAAGCACAGGGTTGGACCAGAGACTTCCTGAGGTCCCTATATCCTATGACAGGATGTTGGTATGCCATAGGTTGCTGTAAATAAGTACATAAATACATAAATGCAACAAGCTATTGCAAAAGTCTATTCCCACATTGTCTTCAAATGTAATTTTTTTCTTTTTTTTGTTGAGAACACAACAGGGAGTAGCTTGGGCAAATTATTGCAGTGCTGAACTCCATTTGCCTAGATGCTACCTTTATTAACAACAGGTTTATATTAACTTCTCTGCTATACATCAAAATGGGAAATAAATAAGTTTGCTAAGAAGAAATCACCGTTCTTTCTGAAAAGATTTGCAAAATATTTTACATCTCTGAGACTTTATTCCTAATAAAAATATGTAAGAAAAAAATGAAATGTAACAATTGGTAAATTGGGATAATATATTGATAATATTATCTTAGTGTGCTGCTAATTATGAATGTTTATTACATTGTACTAGACAGGTGCCAGCGTAAAGAAAACAGAAAAGTAATAGTGGAACATGTTTGTTGAGGAATCGTTTCAGTTAGGTTCTAATTTTATGTGCTGCAAAATTTGACTACAAACTGATATATTTTGAATGATTATTCTCAAAATGGAAGCAATCAAGTATATAAAGGGCTTTGAAAATTCTTAGCTATAATATCTTCCAAATATTTCTGTGCAATCTATAAGAGCATTGTCAAGGCTAAATATATATTACTGGTTTATCACAAGAGTATTTTCACATAATCATTTTTTTTTCTGTGTAGATCTAACTGAGACTTATAGGTCAAAACAAAGATATTTTAAATCAGTGGTGATTTTTATTCCCTCCACAGAAATCCAGCTATGAAACATGCACTGTGGAAGTTACTTTGGGGAATAGGTCTTTTGTGTGTACACATGAATATATATATATAGAAATGTGAATAGATATTTATATATGTGTATAGCTATAAAAATATAGCTGCACACAGTAGGGCAGTACCCTTAGTTACAACAAAGTATGATGCAGTGACATTCTGTATGATGAGAAAGATCATTACATTCATGCAGGTATTACATAAATACATGTTAAATCATCAGTATAGGGGGTTCACAGGAAAAGAGAAGAGTGGTGTGACAGGACATCTTTGTTATACCTCTTTTTTAATGAAAGTTTTCAAGATTTCTAGTTAATTGATCTCTGGAGAATACACAGGAAATTATTTTATACTTGCCATATATTTCAACTTATTCTAATTGAGTGTAAATTGAGAGAAAATATTACTTCTCTCTCACAGTCTACTATTTGTCTCAAAGGGCCATCACCACAGAAAAAAGGTCTTTAAATCTGTTCTCAGGGCATCATCAGAGCCTGTTCATATGAACATAGACATGTCTCAATTAATTAATGAATTTAACCTGCAATGGATCATGCTGGCCCCTCCAATACTTTGCATAGCTCTCTGACTTGACAGTAATCCATACAATTCCTGTTAAAGGATACAAATTTGGAGTTCATGCTGGAGTCCCAGCCTGTACAATAGCACAGTATTGGCTATTTGCCATCACCATGGATGTTACCAAAATGTTCCCAGGCATGACAGAGTAAGGTGACCAGAAGTACAACATCACAGTAAGAAGAGAAAGCTACTAACAAGTACTAGAGACTCACAAGTCAGGCAAGTGAGGCTCATGGCAAGCACAGGAGCCATTCATTAGTAGCTGAACAGCAACAACAGGTGTAAATTCTACCTAGCATATTCCAATCAAATTTGTCATTATCTTAAACCCTTTGTCCTACACTGGGTGCTCAAAAGGACTGTCATGTTTTAACCCCAGCCAGCAGCCCTACAGAGGTGCCTGGTCACTCTCACATCAGTGGGATGAGGGAGAAAATCAGAAGGGTAAAATATAGAAAATCTGGAGGTTAAGATAAAGATCCTTTGATATAAAAAGCAGAAGCTGTGCACACAATAAAAGCAAAACAAGGAATTAACTCACAGCTTCCCACAGACAGGCAGGTGTTCATCCATTCCCATGATGCCTAGAAGTGACTTTGAAAGAAAAATGCCATCACTTCGAGTGCTCCCCTGCTCCTTCTTCCCCCAGCTTTATATGCTGAGCATGGTGCCATTTGGTAAGGGTAAGGGTAAGGGTAAGGATAAGGATAAGGATAAGGGTAAGGGTAAGGGTAAGGGTTAGGGTTAGGGTTAGGGTTAGGGTTAGGGTTAGGGTTAGGGTTGGCGTTAGCTGTCCTGGTTGTGTCCCCTCCCAACTCCTTATGCCCCACCCACTCCCCTAACTGCTGGGATGAGGACCAGAAAACATCTTGGCAATGTGCAATCGCTGCTCAGCAGTAATGAAACCATCCCTGAATTATCAAGAATGTGTCCAGCACAAATCCAAACTATAGCCCATTACCAGGTACTGTGAGGAAAATTAACTCCGCCCCAGCCAAAACCAGCACCATATGTGAGGCAGGTGTTTGTCTTTAAAAATATGAGTAGGACACCTCTAGCCTCAACTGAGTGAACAAAACTATCATTAACATTCACAAAGATGGAGTTACCTGAAGGGGTTAAGGAGGTCTATTGCTTCATTTACAAATATGTATATGAAACTACAATTTTGTGAAGTCTTCTTAAAACATATTAGTAGATTTTATTTTTCCTTCCCGACATTAGGGATTTGAGATGACAGTTATTCAAAAGGAGACAGAAGACCTGATGTATATCCCCTAGAAAAACATACAAATCACTGAGAAAGTGACCTCTATTGAATTAAAAAAACCCACAACACAACAAACCAAAGTAAAAACCACAAAAACCACCAAAAACCACCAACCCCAACAACCCTAATTTGTGACTTGTATTTTTCATTAAGTGCTTTGTAGAATACCAAGAACTTATTTTCCCTGGAGTCTGAGTGTAATGAAGCCTGAGGTGTCCAAGGAGGTGTTGGTACAGAATATATACAAAACACAATTAGTGTTTCAGATGTAGCTCTCTCACAGTCAAGTTTCTTTTTTTTATTTGTGATTGAATTACAATTTTTTAATTATCATCGTTTCAGGGAAAAAAAAATATTTCCATTCTTTAAAACTGTTTACTACTGCCTTACAACATAAAAGGTGTATCTTCAACTCTTTCAATTGCCTTTTTTTTTCCTTTGCCTTACCTTTTTGCTCTCATTATTCCATAATACTTTCAACTCAGAATTTATCTCTAATGTATCTTCCCTCTGGATTTAGGTCCAATAGCTGGAGAGATCTATTCCAGAGCTTTCAGATTAAGCATTATAAAGGCTTCTCGTTGTCAGCATCATTGGGTATTAGGAAACAAACTTTGTGTAAAGTTTTCTTCAGCAACACTCATAGAACAAAATCCTTCTAAAAGTTCTTTTCTTTACTTGCACCATAGAGCCAACATTTTTTATAATCAGAATCTGATTCAAGACACATATTGAACCTGTTTCTTTATTGTCTTGTACAGCCTGAGCTCTAAGGATACCAAAAACGATGATACGCATGTGACACATGCAAAAGTGAAAGAACAGAATAGGTCTTTTCCTCCACTCCATCCAGCCCCTCATTAATTATATATCACTCCAGTTATTTGTTGTTTTTTTCAGTTAGGTAATTTATGGCTTCTAATTTTTGCCTACTCTATGGGCAACACAGTATTTACAAATGTGGATCCATACTAGCCAGGAAAGACAGTAAAAGGGAAAGGCAGGTGATAGATGATACCTCTGCTAGTGTCCAAACTGGGATGAAATGCAGCATTTTCCATTCACAGAAAAATGAAAAAATAAAAAATGTAAGACGTTGATGATTTTTCACAAATCTTCTCAACCCTTACAGTTTTCAGTAAAACTGATGTCCTTGTCAAATTCATTTGGATATTTGCTCAGCTGCAGAAGTCTGGAGTAAAAGATTGTAGGTTCAATGAAATGGCATTTTCCAATTAAACTATGTTTTGCTGGAAGTTCCCCAAGCTCTACCAAACATTGTGGTTATACATCCTATGTAAACTAGAGATTTGCATCATTTTTGCGTGACAGCTTTTTGAATACAGAAAGCCTGGGGAACAAAGCTTTGCAAGGTGAACATTACAGAATGCCCAGTGATTTTTTCTTTCTCCCACAGGCTTTCCTGCAGGCATGGATAATAGGGACATTAGTTATTAAATTGGCACTGGGTTTTTCTCTATTTCTCTATCATTTTCAAACAGGTTAATTAGAGCTCATTTATATGCCAGTTAAATAGAAGGCAACTTGAGTCAGAGGAAACATAAGCACACATCTTATAATAAATTCTCCTGAACTTATGAATGACCTTCAGTCATTTTCAATAACTGTCTATTGAAAGGTGCAAATACGTACATATTCCTTTTTTTGCAAAGCCAAAGCAAATAAAAATACATATTTTTATTGTTTTATATGGGACAACCTTTTCCGAACTTCTGTGTTACAAGCTCAAAAGAAGAAATTATTTTACACAGTTATCATTCATAAAGAATGACAATGTAAAAGAAAATATCCTCCTGAGAGTAAGAACAGAATAACTGTTTCTCATGTAGTTCATTGGCTGACACGTGCAAAGGCATCAGTTTTGGGCATTTCAAGATACTTTTAGCCTGACTGAGATGCAGATAAACAAAGCAAGCATTTCATCCTCAGCTTTTAAATTTCTTTTGAGACAGATGTTCACACTGTTGCAAGTGCATCTTCTATATACAGATCTGTCAATGGCAGAAAGCTTCAGGTATTGCAAAAGCCTTATTAGCCACAAGTATACAAAAGCTGGTCATATCTGTTGTGCTGCTCAAGGCTATATGATCAACTATATGATCAAGGTACATTGCTGTCTCCCTTGCTCTTTACCAACAGCAAAACAAGAGAAAACAATGTGCCTCCATCTTCTTTCACAGTTTCAAGCTTGTACATAGTATTTCAATGAATATTCAATGTAAGTGTTTTAGAGTATCAGGAAGAAGAAATACACTCATGTTCAAAAGTGTTTAATTCTACACATCTGGTTTTATATATTTTCTTGGGTCCATGATATTCTGTCCCCTGAAATACAGTGTGTTTGTGAAGCTAATACCCAGAATTGTTTTTTGATATTGGATCCCAAAAGACTGTCATAGAATATTCTAAAATTAAACAACTTGGATAATATGTTACCATTGATTTTTAGTCACAGTTCTTCATTGATTTCAGTGGGAAGCCCTTATTAGGCATCCCTGGCATGAAATGGTCACTCGTATTAGATTTTTTAGGAAAACAATACACAGTTGGCAAAAATGATCAAAAGAGACATCCAGAAATTTGCTCCATATTGTGAGTAGTCACAATAATGAAGTTATTTATCCTGCACAATAAAATAATTGCAGCATGAAAAATATTTTTTCAATAAATATCAATCCTCCGAAGCTAAGAGTAGACAGATTAAACTATGTGAGTTGGGATTACTTTCTGAAGAACTAAGAAATCTTCAGAGACGAGTGTTTCTCACTGTGGGAGCCATCTTGTGGAAGGAAATTATTTTCCCTGTGATAGCTTAAAAAGCAGATCTGCTCTCCTTGAATTAGTATTCTCCTAGAAAAAGTATTCACAGAATACAGAAAGCACACATACCTAACTCTATCTCCCTTTCACAACTTTAAGAGGAAAAAAAAATAGGTAGATGAGTCAGGATAAGGGTTTGGGCTTCTTTTATACCTATTATTGGATGTTCATTCTCTAAAGATTCCTGTGCCTGATCTCAGATATACTGGAGGAAAAAATTAAAATTGTGAGGTTGAAACATTTCATTTTCAGGAAAAAAAATATTTTCAGTCTTTAGAATTTGGATATGAATGTTCCCTATGACATATTACAAAAAAAAAAATGCAATGTAGTTCATTGCTTTTATCATAGTATTATTTTCTGAACAGTTTATAACACTCAAAGGACATATTTACTCACATATGACAAGTTATTACCTGTCCCCATGTCCCTAGCTAACAAGAAGGATTAAAGCAGGATATGCAAGACATTTGTGAAAGAGGCTGGAGTCAAACTTGAGAAGTTTTCTCGCTTCTTATGAGTTGAAACACTGAGCTGTGCTTTGTTCTCATTAGCAATTACAATATTTATATAGTTTCTCATTCTTTTATTCCCTAGTCTAACTCAGCAAATTAGTGAGCAATACACCTGATCGGGCTGGCAATTCTGGCTGTGGGACTTTACGAGAGCATTTTCTCTCGCAGTGGGGCTTGGAGACGCTTCTTTTCCAAGTCACTCAAGCATCACTGACAGGGAAATCATGTCAGTTCTGGTTGCCTTTTCTCCAGCAAAAGCGTACATTTGATCTGCACATCTTTTCTCTTGATCCTTCGCTTTTGCTACTAAGTGCTTTGCTTTTGCAGCGAGCTTTTTCTAGCCCCAGTTTCCATTAGTCGTGTTGAGATCTGAGGTTGTTATTCCGTTTTTGTATGCTGGAATCCACTCCTGCGAAAGAGACAGCCTCATTGTCTCACTTCCGTGCTGGGGAGTTCATTTCTTTAATGATGTGACCATTGTTCGCTCTCATTTCTGCCTTTGAAAACTGGAGGCTCACTGCTGACTGTCTGAGGAGAGAAAGATGGCCCTGCTGCTTCTGAATTGAATTGGGTGAGGACGGCAACTCTGTTAGGAAAACAGGTTTCTCTTCCTGACAGATTATTCTTTAGTCCTTGTTTTTATCCTGAGCACATTTATCTCGTCTTTCTCGCCTTGCAGAGACGTGCTTTTCATGGGAATTTTTGCAAAAGAACCATGAGGCATTGCTCTTTGAGCTACTCAGCTGCCTCTGACGTCATCTTTCTAGAACACTCAAAAACTTGATTTTAGAGTCCCTTTATTCCCAAATTTTCTTCAATAATCTTCGTAGAGTTAAGAATTTTAAATGTAAGAAAGAGCATTGCCAGTCTTAAAATCCACCTGACTTACCATGGGACAACGGCATGCAACACAGAGGAATATGCCAGACTACCGCATTCCTGAAGATTAACAGCAAAAATAGAATCATTAGAAAGTTCCTAAAACCATAAACAAACATGAAAGATGACTTCACTAATGCTCTAGGGAAGTTAGTTTGCTTTTTGGCAAGTATTTTTTGCTTGATTCAACTTCTAACTTGTTTTTTTTTTTATATTATACCACCAAAGCAAGACAATTCCACAATATCTTCTTTGCTCCTTTGGTCTGTCACTTACTTTGATACTCTCATTGTAGGGTCAGCTCTGAGAACTCAGAGTTTCCCCCAAAGACAAAGTTTTGTCATTTCTTCTAGCTTTGTTGGCCCAGAAAAATTCTAAAGTAGCAAGTAATGTGAACAAAGGACACATTTAGTCCACAGGAAGAAAAAAAAGGTACAGATCCCAAGGTAGAAATGCAGTCAAGGACAGAGGCATTGCTAAGGAACAGAGAGAAAGGAGTTGCTGGGAAAAAATTTTGTCCAGAACAGTCAAGGCCTGCAGATAAGCAGAGGGTGGAATTAAAAAAGGGATATCTTTGGAAAGATTTCTCCCCTGTACCTCCCACCCACTCTTTTCTGAAATGAAGAATAGAATGTATGTATTTACAAAATATTCATGCACCTTTCATAAAAAATAACGGTGATCAAGCAGAAAAGTCTTTGAAGAAAGTTTGTGTTCTTGAGATATAGATAAATTGCTAAAAATCTCTTTCTAAACTGCATAATTTCTGCTTCAGCGATAGAAGTGACAGTTTTCCTGTTAACATACTCAGGTGGTTTCAGACAGCTTTCTGTCCATTTGAGTTCTTTCAAGTTACCTTTGATTTGGTTAAACAGCCTACTGAACCCAGGCATTTTTCACAGATTTAGTTACATAATATATAATACTTCATCATCTTAAACAGGCTACTCAGTCTATTTAAAGAATGTTGTTGATTTTTCAGTGTTTGTGCAGCTACAGTAGGTCTGACCCAAAACTCATTTAAATGAAAGACATCTATTGAATCCATGGGCTTTGGGGCATAAACCAGTCAGCCTTTCACTGACTCACTGAAATGCTGTAGTCAGATATATGATTCATGTTTCCTTCCAGTGCCTTGGACTTGAATGTGGTTATTCAAGGAGTTCATAATCACAAGGCCAGTATTTTATAAGCTATGAATGCTATAAGAATACAGATATATCAACTCAGTACTGCTCTTTCTTTTCTTTTTTTTTTTTTAACTGTGCAATACAGTTTTAAAATAGAAGTGAAAGGAAAAATATCAAGAAGACAGCATAAAAGCCGTGTTAAAATTGCAGTTCAAACCTGGAATTTGGAAGTATACACATTCACAATCACTGATATTAAGAAATCCAGACAGGTAGATGGCATTCACTTGCGAAAACAAATAACAACAACAACAACAACAACAAAAAAATCAAAGGGATTTAAATAGAGAAGAAATCTATGGATCAGGTTTTTTATTACATTGATATAATTGATATTATCACTAGGATTCACTAAGTAGATTTGTATAAGGTGGCATTGGTGGCATTTGGTAAATGTAGGTGTAGATTATTTTGAAAAAAATTATAAAAATAAAGATATTTAGGGAAAACCACAAAACACTAAGAAGAAGATCTTGATTATAGAAAAAGTTTTAATTAGTTTCAAGACAGAACAACTGGATAGTTTATCTAGTTATCACTTTATGAGGACAAGTATCAGTAAAGAAAGAGAAATATACCTGTTGATTTCCAATTTTTCATTTTCACTCCATCTAGTTTACTTGAAAACATGAGAAAAATACATTAAATTTTTTTCTAGTTATTGTTCATTCTTATTTCCTTATGTATTCATTAATAAATTTATTATTGATTCAATACTAAATTTAGCAAGTAATATAAACCTTAACAAAAGAAATATTTTTTTCTTTTAAAAGATGACAAGCATTATCAGAAAGAAGTTACTTACACAGTGTCATTCAAGGGGTTAGTGTTGTTAAATCATAATTCTGAAAACATTAGTAGAGTAGCATCAAGTGTGTGATAAGAGTTGACTTGGGAATTATGGAACCTAGGAAGGTTCCTCCTATTCTACCTAGCTTTGTAGAATTTCAGGAGGGGCCCCTTAACTTTAGAAAGCAAGAAGAAAGTTGAGTTACAGCAGCAGATAAGGAGGCCTTCAAGTTTATAGAGCAGATTTCATTCCTTCCTTGCTCGACAAGTAATGTGAAGAATGATTGCCATCTATAAAGCCTCTAATCTGCCCCACCAAGATAAATAAAATGGGGACTGATCAATATTTGTAGGATACCCTTCACACTGTATCACCCATGGCCAAATTACCTGTTTTCACAAGATTAAACCACACTTTAGTATATTTCTGAAAGGATGTGATAGAAACACACTGTATAGCCAGGATATGAGGGACTGGCATTTTAGGCTTATATAGAGTAAATCTTTAAACTGACATTTTTTCTCAGTCAGAGGAAGGAAATCATGAACCAAGAAATCTCTCTCTGCAATGTGTCAGAACATGATCCCAAGGGAGAGAAGTATTAGTAGAAAAAGGATAATTGCTATAGTTTCTCAGATGTATACAAGTAGCATTGCTAGAGGACAATTTCACACCCCTATGAAGAAACCTGAGTGGAAAAATCATTTCACAATTAACAGCAGAGATTCCGTGAATTGCTCAAGCTGAAGAAAAGAGAACTACATTTGGGTACACCCTCCTTCCGTTTGGAAAAACAAAGGGCTCTTTCATTCTACTTTCCTTGGAAACGTTTCAAAATTTTTTTCAATATCACCATGACTTTTTGGGTTGTGTGACAGGATCATTTCCAGATAATCCTTGTTTCAAGGTTACTAAGGGATGACTTGTCATCTTCTGTCACTGACATGTAGTTGACAAACGTTCCTATTTCTTGTTTTTAAGCAAATAGCAGCACTGAAGGATAAAATGATCCCCAGTGTCAAGTGGACAGTACATGTCCCTCATTCCTAATCACACAACTATGCCTTCAAGTTCTGTAAGACGTTGTGCCCAAACTTATCTCTAGAAGAGGAACAGGTGATCAAGAGAGGAAAGGGCTGCGGCATTGCCAGATCTCACCTGAAGCAAGAGTCGTGATGTAGTTGGAGTATGAAGTTGGACCTGAAGGTTCAGAAATACAGAGGTGAACTGTTTAGATATAGTCCCACAGTGTGGAGGATAGTGACCTGAGAATTGTAAATGGCTTAAGTCTTAAAAATAGGATAAAAATGTGATGTTTTTATTGTCTGTTATATTAATAGACCATAAATGCCCTTTCTCTCAATTCTCTATGTTCAGTACAACTGGAACTTAAGAATTTGTGAAATCAATTGTTACTACTAATGAAGTAGAAGCTAAAGATTTTAATTGCCTTAATTTGCTGTACATTTTTCTGCAAAAATATGTACTTTCAATAAGAGAAGCTGAATACTGAGATACCCATGTGTGTATGTATGTAATATGTATCGAAGGTAGTTATTTTTTTCTTTAGTGATGAAGAATTGAAGAACAGACAGAGGTGGTAATTAGCTAAAGTGTGCATACAAAACGATCATATTAACATTCCCACTTGCAAGAGTCCAGTGTCTCCCTGGCAATTCTCCCTAAAACATTCAACAGCGTGGCATTGTCCATATGAGTTACTACAGCCAGATGCTGTGTCCCTTCAGAACTAGCCAGCCTGAGGTCAGCTGAAATGGTTTTATATGAGTAAATATCCCATGGTTTTTCTGCAAAGAGTATGAAGGTTAGAGAAGAAGATAAAAATAATATTAACAGAAAAATGAACGATTCTATGGGTTTTACAGAAAGACTTGGGCCTTAGTGATACTATGCACAGTTATATGCAGCACCTACTGAAAGTCATATTTAATGGTTAAAAGTAGATAATATTTAGCATTTATATAGTGTTCCACAGCTTCAAAGAACTATGCAAACATAAATTAATTAATCCTCAGGATTCTAAGATCTCTATTTAGATAGGTGGATTCCTCTTATAAAGTTCTGTGTAACACAGATGATTACATCTACTTACAAAATAGGACAAACAACAGCAATATCACTGACTTTGTGAATTAGTTAAGCACTGTTATCCCTCTACTGCTGATGGAAAAGCTGAGGTTTAGCTATTGGGAAATTCTTGTGAGACATTCATTGACAGAACCAAAATTAAATTTTTAGAATGGTCTATCTTTTTACTTTTATTTTCTGCCTGCTAAGTAAATCTAAGGAACGATATAGTTTAGTCACATGAGATAGACAAATACATTTAAATTAGAAAATTCACAGTCATGATCACAGAATCCCAGAATCACAGAATATTACGAGTTGGAAGGGACCCACAAGGATCATCTAGTCCAACTCCCCAGCTAATGCCCATACAAGGACCGAACCCATACCCCAGAGCTGTGGCCATAAACCTAGTTCCCTCAGAGGCTCACAGGCCACTCTGAGCTGGAAGGGACCCACAGGACCATCCGGCCCAACACCCCCACAGCTAGACCATGTCACTAAGCTCCTCATTGAGTCTTGTCTTAAACACCTTCAGGGACGGCGACTCCACCACTTCCCTGGGCAGACCATTCCAATGAGAGATCACTCTCTCTGTGAAAAACCTCTTCCTAACATCCAGTCTAAACCTCCCCTGGTGTAGCTTAAGGCCATGTCCTCTCGTTCTTGTGTCATCAGCCTGAGAGAAGAGATCCACACCCACCTGGCAGCAACCTGCCCTCAGGTAGTTGTAGACAGCAATGAGGTCACCTCTGAGTCTCTTCTTCTCCAGGCTGAACAACCTCAGTTCCCGGAGGCGCTCCCCATGATATTTCTGTTCTCCGAACGTTTTCATCACAACAGTGTAGTTTGATGATTTTCTTTAAAACTTAAATCATAAGTAATGATGGGGTATGGGAAAAGATATAGGAAAAGCATTCATCATATCAGATGCTGAGCACTTGTGAGAGATTGGATTCATGTCTCTCTAGATTGTTTAATTACAGTATAATAGCCAACTCAGTGTGAGTGTGTGTGGGGAAGGGCCAGGCCAAGCCCTGCAGGCACATAGTCAGGCTGCCCACAGAGAGCACATGGCAGAGCCAGAAGACACGAGGTCTGCAGTCAACATGGCTGAGCCCAGGGAGGGGACACGGCTGGGAGCCATGTGCCTGCCTGTCCATCAAGGAAGGCCTGGCTCCCAGTGCTCGCCCACAGCACTCCCCTGAAGGTCCAGGAGGGCATGGAGTGGTTCATGACCAGACGTCCTGCCTAGAGGGGGTGGCCATGGCAGCCAAACCATAGAAGGAGATGTACCGGACATCCATTTTGGTTCAACCTTCTGTCCTGAGACCTGGTGACATGTGACTCTTGTTATTCTCATGTGTGGTAACTATTTTTCTCTCCTCTCTTTTCTCCTCTCTTCACTCTTTTAATATCTTTTCTTCCTTTACTCTTTGCTTTCTCTTGTGGGTAACAAAACTGATTAATAGTATTTCACTAAATTGTATGGGGTTGATGTTTGCTAGTGCTCTAGTGTAATGCTTTTCGTTGGTTGTATATTATTTCTGTAAACCCATTTGTCAAAACACCTATTTTCTCACTAAATTAGAGAAGTTCTTCAAGAGAAAGCATGGCACTGTTTTCTCTGTGTGTGAATTCAAAGGTAATACCATACTAAAGGCTTTTCAAAAGTTTGGTGGGNTTACTCTTTGCTTTCTCTTGTGGGTAACAAAACTGATTAATAGTATTTCACTAAATTGTATGGGGTTGATGTTTGCTAGTGCTCTAGTGTAATGCTTTTCGTTGGTTGTATATTATTTCTGTAAACCCATTTGTCAAAACACCTATTTTCTCACTAAATTAGAGAAGTTCTTCAAGAGAAAGCATGGCACTGTTTTCTCTGTGTGTGAATTCAAAGGTAATACCATACTAAAGGCTTTTCAAAAGTTTGGTGGGCTAACTTAAAAATCTTAAATGTAAGTAATATTCCCAGTTAACCATGAGGCTTCAAAACTGGATTGTTATGCCACTGTTGAAGAACATACCAATTTCAAAGCACCAATTAATTTATCTGTTTGGTAATTTTGAAAAGTTCTTTCTTTATTATCCGTTGTCTCAGACTTTCAAATACAGCTATCACATATGTGTTCAGGAACATCTGATGTGATGCAGAGATGTCCACCAGAGTCTACAGAGATCCTATAATAACATCGATCCCACTTAGGAGTTAACTCAGAGGCCTGATGATAATTAAAAATGTCAACATCATTAAATATTTAATTTTTCAAATATGAACGAAGACGTTGAGTCACACATTTGCATAATTTACATAACAGCCATCTAATTTTGGTGATTGAATTGACGACACCTGGGATGTGTAAGCTTGTGGTGTTTTTCTCTCTAGTCCACAAACTGTCAGACCCAGCGAACTTTTCAGATCCTCTCAGGGTATTGAAGCTCCACTATTAGTATTGAAATTCAAAAATCTGAAACAACACGAACTTATTGTGGTTATTCATGTTATTTTTTTAAGTATGATGGCAGCTGATAGGGATGGAGCACAGAGAGCTTTTCTCATTTTATCGTTCTCACCTGACTCTTGTTAGGAAGATAAATGGCAATGTTGTCATTCAAAATCATTTTAATATTTTCTCTCTCAAGTGGGACTAAATGGTATTACAACATTCCATCAATTATGTTATTACAACCTAGCTTTTAGGAACCTTAAATTGTGTTTTCAAAAATTAACTCAGTTCCACAGAAATAACCATTATTAATGTTGTGGCCTGGTCACTCCTTACTTTATTTTATCTCTCCTTTGTGGAAAAATGTTCCATTGGTAAACCAGAAATTTCCAAGGATTGCATCCAAGAAGACTCTTCATGATGTAGGAAACTAACTTAAATTCCATTTTGAACCTTTTGCCACACAATTTAAAATGTTAAATCTTAAAAGATTTGCATTATAAATTTATTTCTGCTGTTAGCAGGACAGAGGGGTTGCATTTTTTTTGCTTTAATATTGGAATATATAGACCTAGAATTTTGATATTAGATAGTGAATCATTTTGATAGAGTAGCTGTAAAGAATTTAAAAACACTATAGCCTAGGATGAAGTCTTGACTCACTGGAAATTCAACTGTCATGGGACAAGACAGGAGGTCTTCTCATGAATTAATAAATAGCTTAAATAGTAGGATTAAGTGATCAGCTTCAACAAAAGTAGAGGTTTAACAGTGGAGTCCCTCAGGGAACTCTGCTGGGATATCTACTGTTCAACATAAATGATCTAGAAAAAGAAGTGTATAATGAGGTGACTAAGTATTCTGATCATACAAAATTCTTTAAAATAATAATGACAAAAACTGACTGCTAAGAGTTGCAGTGGATTTCAAGGTACAGATCAACTATGGAACAAGCAGCAAATTAACATTACTGTTGATAAGGGTAAGGTACTGTACACATGGTGGGGAGCTCTTCATTAGAAATACAGTGTGTTGATCACTAAACAAGCTATTAGCATTTAGAAAGGATGTTTAATTGTCATTGTCCATAATCCTAGAAAAGCTTTACTAGCCTGATACTCAGTGATAGCAAAGACTAAGTAGAGAAAGAAATAAGCAGCTGAGGAAAAGAATAGAGAGTAAGAGACCATCATCATGGCATCGTGTACAGTCACGCCATAGTCATAAACTGAACTACAAATTCACAGGTTCACAGGTTATTCTGCATAGGAAGGGACCCACAGGATCATCTAGTCCAACTCCCAGGCAAATGCCCACCCAGGGATCAGGCCCACAAGCATGGAACCATGGGCACCACACTCCATCCATCCAAGCCACCCATCATCTAGACCATATCACTGAAATCCTCATCCAGTCTTTTCTTAAACACCTCCAAGGATGTTTCATTTCATTCTCCTCAACAAAAACCAGGACCGTCAAAAAGGCAGGGCTAAATAAAAACAGAGGTATAGGTTGCGTTCTGTTGTAAACAGGCACTGACATATTGGCTTGGTGAAGTGAACTCTTAGGTGTTTAAAATCACAAACAAAGAACAAAGAATGATTATTTATGTTTTTCCACTCCAGAATTAGGAAACATGAAGTTAGTAGACAGAAGCATTAATACAAAAATACATATTTTTTTCCTAGTACAATCAATATCTTGTGGAATTCGTTGCCACATAATGCTTTGCATCTGCGATGGGTTTGAAATCAGACTAACTTGCATGATGGAAAAGGGGCCCTGACAGGCTACTTTTATAGTGCTAAATTACAGCTTCCAGCTCAAATGCAGGGTGAGGAAGGGCAAAACAAATAACCAGAGAGGTGACACTGTCCTTTGTCATGTGTCAGAATCAAAAGGATTGGCTAGATGAAAGTTTCAGTCAAAGTGTTTTTATGATTTTTTGTGCTTTATTACTAGTTGACTTCTCCTTTCAATCTATGAAATAGGGCTAAAAATACATAGCACCTTAGTTTGGAAGCATATTATGATTTGAGATTTTCTTTAATGTCCTTAAAGGTGCTCAAGGTGCATAGGTTAGGGGTTCTAGCTTTGATTGGAAAAATACTCTGACATTTGCTTGTGATTAAATGTTTTTAAATGACTTCTAAATAACTAGGAGACAGTTTCCATCTAGTTCTAGTGACTTCTAAAGTGGAATGACTTCGAGTACAAATTGTATTGGCATGTTTTTTCTACACTCCACCATTTGTACTTATTGAGGTGGGGGCTGTTAATGTTTTCTCGGGACCAGCCTCTGGCTACCTATGCAGAAATCTATAAAATCACAATTAAACTGCAATTTAACATAAATAAATGACTAGCATTCTCTATTCGTGAGATAATTTAACTCAAGTGTTTTTCAGACGCCTGTGTCCCCTGTCCTTAGCACAGACATAATGGATCCTGATGACACAGTCTCAAAAACGCACTTTGCTGCTGGAACAACTGTAGCATTTTTCCACTGCCTTTTTTTCCAGTCATTGCTCAAATACCAAGTCTGTCTTGAGTGCTCTTTTCTGACTTGCCTGCTAATGATGGAGGTGGAGAAAGAAGCCATAGTGTCTATTACTTTGCATGCAAGAACCGCTTTCAAGTGAGTGGGGCCTTGACCTACGAAAGTAAGATGTCCATATTCCCTCTAAAAGATGATTGCTGCAGTCTGGCTCACATTCTGCTTGTTCTGGAATTTACTCTCTAGGCAGCTTGAAAGCTATTGAACAAAGAGTTTTTCTAATATATCATAATTACACAAACACCTGTGCTGAGCAACCTTGAACTGAGCTATGCAATTTTTTCAGGTATTCATCAATACTCAACACTCTTTACCTCCAATTTGGTGGTCTAATGGCTGAACATAGAGTGAAAGGAAGTACAGGTGGGAATTCTAAATCAAAGACTTTTTTGTCTTCAGCTAGCAAAAAGGGTTCATATTTAGATGGGCAGTAACTCTTTCCCTACTCCTGAACTTCTTTCTAAAATTTGCTATGATTTTCAACACCTTAAAAAATAATATATTCTGAGTTTTTCTCATTATATTATGTGGCGCCACCAAGATAGACAATTTTGAATGGTTTAAATGCTACTAAAAGGAGATCTCTTTCTGTTCACATCAATTTACAATGTCTTTTTTAATGTGGTTTTGAGTGTTTGAAAATCTAAGTGTACTAATGAGCTTAAATGTTGGGATTATTTAAAGAACTGGATCTTTCCATTCAGCATCAATGTAATTTTTTTTAAGAACAATGTTAGTGCTGGATGTCAGAACACTCAAAATTTTTATAACTTTAAAGCAACTGAAAATTTAATATATTGACATGTATTTACTGACCTGAAGTTGTGTTGGAATTTGAGGGATTCTACTTTCTTAGTAATGCTACGAAACACAACAAAACTACTATTATTATATTTTTAGTTTTAGTCATGTTAAAATTTGGGTGACAACATGCATAACAGTAGTCAAAGGAGTCAGACCATCCAGCCCTGGTTTCTTTCTTGAGCAGTGGATTTCTCCAAAATAAAAGGCTAACATCAGAGTGATATTTTTCCAGGCTATTCTTAACAGCCTCCAACATCACAAATGATTTCCAATTCTGAGGTGGTCCTTTTGTACTGAAAATGTTTCATTTGATGTTTTTCCCCCAGTTTTGCCCAGTTTCTCTTTGAATCCATGTAAACATTTACCATTAACTTTTAGAAAAATACATGTAATCACGAAGACTAGAGGTTTGGCTCAATATTCCCTGTCTTGGTTTTTAATCTGTTTAGTAAACAATCTGCCTACTACAAAACATGGAGATAGAGAATATCATTACAAAATCCCAAGCTGTTAAATCACGAGGGTGACAAGGGATTAGTTCCTTTAAAAATTGCCTAGGGGCTGCAGAGGAGGATTTTAACAGTCGGGAATTAAAGGTTGATGGAGTGGTTGCAGTTCAGCTGTGATCTACTTTGCCCCAAAATGTGTCTTGGGTAAAACCAACAGCAGTCAGAGAAGGGTAATGCTAAGCTAAAGAGCTTTCCTTCTTTAAAAAGTTTCCTCATGTTTTCTTCTAGAGCTTCAGATCTCTCAGAAAGTCAACCTTCCCACTGAAGTCAGAAAAATATACACAAAATATTTCCATCGTGTTCTCACTGTACTTAAAAAGACAGTCTTTGTTCATACACATAGAGGAAATGGAGAAAGCATTTTGTCCTACTTGTTCTCTCAATTCTGTTTGGGTTTAGGATCTTGCATTCAGTTTTACTGTTCTCTGAATACTCCACTTTTCATTGAAGCATTCAGTGACCGTATTAGGTGACTATATAGACAAAAAAAACCCTAGAATAGCCTTCATAGTTCTCAAAAGCATGTTCTGAAAATTTAAAATGTGAGAGCTTCTTGAAAGATATCCATTGATTTTTTTTATAATAAAAATATTGATAGAAAGTTACTAAGGTATGGCACGTATCCTTGCTCACTGTATATTTCCCATTTTCTCAGCTTTGTTTACACATATACTGCATTTTTGATTTGTTCCTCTGTGTTTGTATACACACACCTATCTGGATATAAAGGCTAGAGTAAATAACATCAGTCACAGCACTATCCAACAAGACAAAGCAATACAAAGCAATATTTGATATTGGAAAATAGTTATCAGGGGTTTTTTTAATATGCAAGAATGCAGCCAAAATGGTTTGAAATGTAGATTTGCAAAGCACAAAATTGCTATACACTAGAAATTTTACATCATTGGCTCATGAATTATTTTCTTTAAAAATTAAAATAGCAGTTACCAAATTTTTCTGACATTTAATTTTTTTAAATTTCCTTTGCTTACCTATTTTAGTATCATGTTAGCTGCTTAACATCAAATAGAAAATACATTTTTCTTCTGATAGAACTCTAATACAGATACTTCACTTCCAGTTTCATGTTACTCTGTAGTTAAGATAGATATATCTGTTAACTTCCTCTTGCATTAATATATCTTTGTTGCTTAAAATTCTAAACCTCTTTGGGCACAGTTCTCCTTGCAGATTTCTCTTCTTTCAGTTTACTACTATAGGACTCTCAAATTAGATATGTTTGTACAATCTGTATGTAAAAGATTTAATGAGAAGTATTTAATCCAGAATAATTTGTACTATTCAGGAAAGGAAATAACCGTCAATTTTCTAATTCCCGAACTGAGATATTTTTAATATCATCAAGTCATTTTCTTAGTTTATTTAACCTCCACTGTGAATTATCTTATGCCGGTACCAGCAGTATGTGTTCATGTAGTACACTAAAGAGATGACATTTCCATCTGACAGTAAAACTGATTTGTTTTTTGGGATTGGGAGGATATTGTTTATTTGTTTGTTTTTAAACAGTGACATAAGTAATAAACTTAAAATAAAAAGATCTCTTAAACTTTGAAATTCCAGTTCATCAGCTTGAGCTTGACTGGAAGGCATTATTGAGTCAGACATCTACTGTCATTGAGAGATTGCCCCAAAATTAATGCACATGTAACCTGTAATTAGACCATAAAAGATGCAAGCTCTTCTTGTGCTCACATTAGAATAAGATTTTCTGAGTACGATTCCTTCACTTTGTCTCTGATAGCTGTCTAGGTTTCAAGGAACAGGCACTTTGTGTTGCTTACCTTCTGGGGAAAAAAGTAAAATTACTTGTTAAGGATAATGTCAGATTTCACCAATATTTATGACACACTGAAATTTTCAAATGTAAGGAGGTATAAAAAAATGAAGACTAATATAGACATAAGAGCACTTTTGGACATTGTTTCTTTTTTAATTTTAAACACTATGTCCTTTAATCTGATCACAAGGGAAGTGATGATGCTTTTAGCAGCAGATGGGAAGAGACAGACAATTGTATGTCAAAGTAGTACAGCTTGTGCTGTGTGCTTGCAGCACAGCTTGTTTCACACCACTGGGGGCAAATAGTTCTCTTTTATATCTAAAAGCTCTTCAGCCCTTTCGTGCCAATGTACTAGATCTCCAAGAAAAAGAGATTGCCCAGAAAGAGATATGCTGGGGTGTGGGGGAAACAGACACAGGTCAAACAGGCAAAGCTGAGGAGGAAATCTCAATGGCTTAACTCTTCGGTAGTGAGACTATCCCAAAGACACAAGCTAATTAATCTAGTAATTTGTATCTATAAAATTTGTAGTAACTAAATATTTCTGACCCTCTTGAAAACAGCCCTAGGGCAAAAATTAATACAAATATAAGTACAGGGTTACAAAATTACTGAAGTCAGTGTATCACAAGTTTTGTGGGCTGTAAAAGCGTTCTTTGACCATCTTTATCCTCTGATTCCTAAACAAAGGCTTATACTTTGCATTAATTCTTGCAAACTTTAATCATGCTTTCAAATCTCAAATTCCATACCAACAGACCTTGTCTACCAAATATTAAAGTACTACAGAAAACAAATAATACGTCCCTAACTTAGAGACTGGGATAATTTAGCAGACATTTCTGTCATATGTCAAAAGGTAGCAAAATCCAATTTACATAGTCTGCTCTGAAACTAGAAGGGATTTAGGAACTTAAATTTGTTATAATTATCCTTGCTGAATCACTGTTAAACTGCTAATCATTGCTAACTTTCATTCAAGAGTTCAAACATATTCTGACTTCAACACACATTCTCCACCATGTCATTCAAGATCACGATACTAATTTACTCCATTTCTGTAAGCAATGCTTAGACAAGTAGAATAAAAGCTGAGTGAAGTCATCGTCTCGTAAGATGCACTTAAGACTGAAGATCTCAACATATAACATGCGTGACTGTCTAGTAAAAACAGGAAAGTTATTTCTTCTGAGTAAAACTTAGCCAACAAAGTTGACCACTTTTGCATAAGTCAGATTTTCTGTAGAGAGCCCTTGCATTTAAAAGCAATAGAATTAAACAGCATAATTAACAAACTGCCAAATACAGGCTGCCTTTTCAGTGGCCTCTAATTTACCAACACCTTTGACGTATAGATTAACCTGAGTTGCAAGGGACCCATCAGGATCATCGAGTCCCACTGCTGGCCCTGCACAGGACCATCTACAAGAGTCACACCGTGTGCCTGAGAGCATTGGCCAAATGCTTCCTGAGCTCTGTCAGGTTTGGTCCTGTGACTTCTTCCCTGAGGAGCCTGTTCAGTGCCCAACCACCCTGAACACCCTTTTCCTGATATCCACCCTCAACCTCCCCTGACACATTCTCATGCCAGCGCTTGTGTTAACAGGATGTGGAACAATTACTTTTGGAAGGGTTTTATATTTATGAAGCAGCTACATTTACTTTTTTCTTCTACAACTATATAAATTATCTGAGAAAAGAACTTGGGAAAAATTCAGTTCATACAAGAATGACCTTAAGAGCTCCTGTATTTCTAAAGTGTAAGTTACAATTATTAAGATAATAAATACTTTATTAACCATTAATTGCTGTTAATACCCAATTAATAAATAACTATTTTAATAATTAAATTTATTAATTGAAGTATTAAATATTTATAAAACTGTGGTTTGCTTATTTTCCACACTTTTACAAAACTATCACAGAGGAATAATTACTTTCCAAGGAGGAAATTACAAGTTCTAAGTCAGATGCAATGATTGTGAGGAAACAAAATAGCATATGTTTGCATTTCTTAATTTTTTTAAAATAGCTTTTACATTTTAAAGAAAATTTTCTGAAATACCTAATTAATATGCATTATTTTTCACTCATGGATTTCAAAATACCGAGGAAAATATAATTGCCTTTCTAGAAGTGAGAAAAATGTGGGATGGCGTAGGAAGGACTTGCTGAACATCATGCATGGCTTGGGAAGAGAAACAACCAAATATCATCATGAGTACTAGTTCAGCAGGGTATATTGCCTTTTCCAGTGATGTAGTATTTTCTTTTCAATGGAAAATTTGCAATATGGAAACTGCAGCATATCTGTGACTATAATTCAAGTTAAACATCTTTTAAAAGAGATTATCTTGTACTGAAAGGAGCTAAAAATGCCATTTCCAGGTTTTAGGGGTTTTTTTTTGTTTTTCTTGTTTCAGTTTTGTTTGTGTGTTCACAGGTCTAAAAATTCATTAGAAAGAAATATATGTTTAAGGGACTAAGGTTGCTTTGCCTGCATATAAGGCAAATGGAAAGATTTATGAACTGGAAATTATGATGAATTTGTTTCTAATCGATAGCATTTAAATCACTGCGTGCGAACGGTATCTCTAGAAGTTACTAGGGGGCAGATCTTAGCAAAAGCCTTCTCGTAATAAGTAAAACATAATAAGAAAAGTTCCTGTGTGGTGTATCTCTGTATTTAAACACCACAGTCAAAATAAACTTAACATTCTTTACTAGATGACCTATACATAGCCAAGTCCACTGCATTCTTCTATGAACAAGAAGGTGAAAAATACATAGAAACTGAATTATATGAAGAAACTAGACTTATCTTGCCTGCAAGTGTAAGCACGATAAACAGCCATTATCATCCTTCATTAACACATTAATATTATTTGCTATTTCTTTGGATCTCCACACAAAAATATTAGTTGTTTTATATTGGTTTTTTAGTGCAATGTTTATTTCCTCTATCTTGAGTTAGAAAATATAAATGTATTTTAGCAGTACATTGTATTTTATCTATGCAGTAAAGGCACTTTATTGAAAGCATATATAAATGTTATTTCTTTTGTTGGTTATAGCTTTAGAAATAGTTGAAATAAAACTTGGAACCTGAATTTTAGTTGTATATACATAGTCCTTCCATTACTTTCCTTTCCATTTTAAGATTTTTACTTGTTCATTTTACTACAAGAGACAGATGAAATCAGACAATGTGAAGGTAAAAAGAAAGGGAGAACTTAAAAATTAATTAAGCAATAGTTCATTGTCTTAATTGGCTTATTTTATTTTAAAGGAAAATTGAGCTTATTTTATTTTAAAGCAAATATTAAACTTACGTATTTGCAAAGAGTTATATTCATTCAATAGCATGAAGTTATCGCAGAGGGAATGTGGATGCAGTATAACCTCTGAAGAATTAAACTCTTCATGCTACCAAACAAGTCTGTGTTGATAGTTACCCTTAAAAATGGTCTTGCTGAAATTCATAAAGGATCAGATGATGAAGATACAAACCCTCAAGTGTGTCCAAGACCTCCTAAGCAATGCTGTAATGTCAAGTTGCGTTTTCAAAATAAATCTGTTACTTCAGCCATTATATTTTATGTAATGTCACGTCATAGAGGTGAAAGACACCAGAATTTTTCAGTTAGGCAATTTGATTCATACAGTCAGAGTATTTACTTCTATTGAAGTACATTGACCTCTCAGTAGATTAGTTTCGTGAATGTTTTTGGTGATCCAAGAATTAGCTACTATACAATTTATCAGTCACGATTAAGATCTTCATAACTGCTGAGGAGATCTAGGCCTATTTAGTTCTCTTCCATCAAGAAGATGAGTGTCTGAACCCCTTAAATATCATTAAAAGGAATATTTTGAAAAATCTATCAACACTTCATCTACATATATGTAATAATCTAAACAAAATAATGCAAATAGATGCAGACTATCATGTTTTTATATATTCTTTTGTGCGTAAATGTATGTATATTTGTAGACACACATTCTTCTATACAATTGTATTTATTTTATGGTATAAAGGGTTATATACTATCACATATGATATAGTCCCACATTCCTGAATAGTGAAGTTATTTTTCAATGAAATCTTTCATTGATGTCCCCAGAGAACAAGCGTAAATGGTAATTGTATTACTAAAGTATGGTTCAGGGAGATGGTCCTAGTGAGGCCACATCTGGATCATTGTGTTCAGTTCTGGTCTCCACAATTCAAGAAAGACAAGGAGCTACAGGAGAGGGTCCCAGCAGAGGCCACAAAGATGTTTAAGGGACTGGAGCATCTCTCTTTTGAGGAGATACTGCAGAAGCTAGACTTGTTCAATTTAAAGAAGAGAAGGCGGAGAGGGGATCTCATCAATACATATAAACATCTTCAAGGCAGGTGTCAAGAGGATGGTGTCAGACTCTTTTCACTGATGCTCAGCAACAGCACAAGGAATAATAGCCTGAACCTAAAACACAAGAAATCCCACCTCAACATGAGTAAAAACTTCATATTGAGGGTGGCAGAGGATTGGAATAGGCGATCCAGGGAAGTCATGGATTCACCGTCTCTGGGGTCATTCCAAACTCACAGAATCACAGAATATTATGAGTTGAAAGGGACCCTCACTTGGACACATTACTCTTTCACCTACTCTGGGTGACCCTGCCTTGGCAGAGAGGTTGAACTGTGTGATCTTCAAAGGTCACTTTCCTCCATCACTGTTCTGTAATTCTCTGTTTCACTTCAACACTCAGAAGCTAAACCAAAGGCACTCTTCATTAGAAAGACATGAACCAGAGTTTGAAAAGACAGCAGCAGTTTTACTTCCATATGCCTAGCTGGGAGGCTTCAGGTACTACTATATTACAATCTGGCTTTTGAAGTACTTATGAGTGAATTACTTTGAACCGACCATCATTATAACAAAGTGGAGTTTGACTATCTTGTGGATAAGTGGCATCTGTAACAAAATCAATAAGAACACAGCGAGTTTCAGTTTACATGATGTATTTTTGCAGTGCTATCCGCAATTGTTCAAGTACCAGGGTCACTGGACCAGAAGGGCCACTTACAGTAAGGACAACTAGTTATTCTGCCATGAGCGAAGTGTGAGTGTATTTGACTCTCCAATTCAAAAACAATTAGTCTAAACAAGAAACAATGAAATTACACTAAATGAAGAGAATACACAAAAAATTAATGTGATTTGCAATCTGGTGTTGCAAAATTACAAGTAAAATAAATATAATTTTACATGTACTCTGACCATATACACAAAATATTTGTATACAGTTATAATATTAAATTGTACCATAAATCAGTCTAAAAGTATTTGACTTGTTCTTCAAATGCTTTCACAGTTCAAAAAAAGAATCTTATTCTTCATTAAGATAAAGTCAAGACATTTTCACAAAGAAAATTTTCAGAGAATCCCATCCTAGATAAATTTAAATTGTAGGCTATGTTCTAAAGATATATGTAATAAAACAGTAAGACTCATTTTTCTTAACTTCAACAACCAATATAAGATGTGCAATTTAAGCTACCAGTTCAGACTTACAGTTTTCAGCAGGAATACTGTTTGCACAATTCTCCTGTTCAGAACTGAAGAACTACCTCTCTCCTCTGATTAATAAAAAACCTCAAATTCAGCCATTTGTCATCTCACATAGGTTTTACTTCTTATTTACATTTCTCCTCATCATGACTTTCAGGGATATTCTTCAAGTTTTAATTATTGTAAACCTGATTTTATAGGTCATTAAAATTACAGTCTCTAGAAAAACTCTTTCTGAACCTTTCAGATAAGCCTGAGAAATGAGCAGTTCTCACTGTAAGCGTGGACTATTCTACAGGATCCTCAATTTTATACAGCTCTTCAATTCTCTCCATGTTTTCATTAATGAACCAAGAGTCATATTATTAGCCAGAATAGTCAGTTACATTTCATGCAGAGGTTTCAAATCTCTGAAAATACAACCATTGACTGATATATAGAAATTTGGAGAATTAATTCTGTTAATTTCTTGAGACCAGCTCTGCATACATGTTTAGCTTTACCTTCCATGTATTACTGCTTATGTAACATTTATAACATTTTATGTACACTAGAACCACTATAGAAATTATTTTCTTTCACATTATTTCAAACATTTCTTTCTTTTTCCTAAACTAGGTGACAAGAAAGCTATGGTATGAAGTGACTTTGGGTGCACAAAAACGTGTTTCAATGAAACAATAGCAGTGAACCTACAAAAATAATCCTACACCAAATTTCCATTCAATAAACCACTTTTATTCCAAGTAAGCATTAGCATGAAACTGGCACAGCCTTTATAGTTTTTTCTTATAGCTACAAACCTTTTAACTAAAGCTCAATATTTGTTCTCAGTTGACCATTTCTTCATCCTTGTTATTAGAGAAAATATTTTGGCGTGACCAGAAAATCTCATGTACAACAAATATTGAATAATAGAAGCTTTAGATGCAGTAGTCTTTCATTTCATAATTATTCAACTTTTCAGTTTTCCATATTCCCTCCATAATTGTCATATCAGGACAAGACACTTCAAACACTGACAAGCTTGAGGCATAGACAACCTCTCTCTCCTGTAAGCCTGTTTCTGTGTTTGACCACCATCTCAGTAAGAAATGTTTAGTTTTGTCCAGTCTGAACCTCCCTTCGAGCAGCTTTGAGCTATTCCTACACACCCAGAGGGAAGAGACCAGCACCTTCCTTTCCGCTCACCTGACTCAGAAACCCGTATAGAGCAATGAGGTCACCCCTCAATCTGCTTTCCTCCATACTAGAAAAAAACAGTCTGTGACAAACCTGGTATCTCCAGCTAAAAATTTCTTTTAATCCCACCTGAAGCTTCTAATACAGTACATATCAAGATATACTAAAATTGGATATTTTATGTGTGATTTATTGAATATCAACAGGGTTTGCGGAGGAGAGGGAGTGCTAGCAACATGTTTTACAGGTCGGGTTTTTTTTGTTTTTAAGGTGGCCATTAACAAAACTGTAGGGCAGAAATACTTGACCTGAAATAAATGTGAAAGGATAGCACTTCTGTGATAAAATTATTTCACTAACAGATCTTATTATACGCCTTTGAACATGTATTCACTTAAATAAATAGTAGAAGGTGGATGGTAATGTGTCCTTGGTGTTACTCAATAACATTATTACTGGACTACAGTGCATTAAAATAAAAGTCGCAAACAAAAACAAGGAATGTGTCAGTCTTTTCTGCAATAGTGATCTTTTTTCCTCTGTGGACCAACTGCCCTTTCCTCCCCTCTCTGTCCTTCCCCAAAAGGGATACTACAAAAGAAATCATGATACCATAATTTTATTCTACGTATGCTTTTAGTGCTTCTATATGATTAGCCTAAGGGGTGTTTTCACACATGCCATGAAAGGCAAATCCTACAAGGACAATAACAAAAATACTGTCAATCTTGAGGATTCCATTCCCTTCATCTTAAAAGACAAATCTCTTACCTAAATACCAGTCACATATCTATGACTTGAGTTCAGGCAGATCCATACACCATTCTGCCAAGCCTCACAAAAATAATCTGAAAAGTCCACTAATAATAATATACTATTTTTAACTTGGCTTCTCTATTTTTCTTTCTTAAAATTTAAGATAAAAATATATTTCCTCTACTGAGTTGCTGTTAAAAAAAAAAACCAACAAATAACCAAGAACTACTTTTTTAGTCTGAGCCTTTGCACTTATATAGCTATTCATTTTTAATAGAGGATTCATAATCATGTCATTCATGTCACTCATTTAAAAGGATTCATAATCATGTCGAGTAATTACATACCTGTCAGCCTAACCTCAGTCCTGGGCAAAGTCATGGAACAGATAGTCATATGTGCTATTACACAACAACTGTGAAACGACCATGACATTCAAACTAGTCAACATGGATTTCAGAGAGGTAGGTCTTGCCTGACCAACCTAATCTCCTTTTATGATCTGGTGACTCGCCTGGTTGACAAAAAAAAGGCCGTGGATGTTGTGTACTTGGACCTTAGCAAAACCTTTGACATGGTTTCCCATAATAAGCTTCAGAACCTCTTAGAGCATGGACTGAATAGAAGCATTTTATGTTGGGTTAGGAACTGGTTGGAAGGACGGGCTCAGAGGGTGCTGGTGAATGGTGCCACATCCAG
>WEKX01028170.1:125538-145831 GCA_013390025.1 Pitta sordida
CAGAACAAGAAGACATGGTCTTAAGCTGTGCCAGGGTCAAGGCTGGATATTAGGAAGAGTTTTTTCACAGAGAAAGTGATCTCTCATTGGAATGGTCTACCCAGTGAAGTGGTGGAGTCACCAGCCCTGGAGGTGTATTAAGAAAAGACTAGATGAGGAAGTCATTGGTCTAGATAATGGGATGATTGGATGGAAAGTCAGTGGAAAAAAAAACCCCAGATGACCCCGAGACTAGGTCAGATGCTTATGTTTGTAGCATGGTGCTCATAACACCAAGGTTATAGGTTCAGTCCCTGTATGGGCGTTCACTTGGGAGTTAGACTTGATGATCTTTGTGGGTCCCTTCCAACTCAGGATATTCTGTGATTCTGTGAAGGAACAAGCCTGTAGAAAACGACATGAGCTCCTGAATAATCGTGAGTACAAGTTAAAATGAGTTCTAAGAAAGTGGATCCTGAGGGAACATGCACAGTGGGAAATAAAAAAACCCACCAAACAATTAAATTAACACAGTGAAAAAACATTACATAAAAATAACAGGTGTGGGGATTTTAGTTAATAGAGGTGCAAAAGTCTTGGATTTAGATATGCTACTCTTAAAACATGCTTGTAAGAAGTTTCAGGCTCAACAAAAATCAGGGTCCATTCACAGCAACTGCTACTGTGTTCTTATATACTCAGTTGATATAAAGAACTGACAAGGAAGGAAGAAACTAGGTATAAATACTCCATTAATTCCATAACTCAGAGTTAGAAAAAGGTTCATGCCTCTATTCTCTCTCTTGCTTCCATGGAGTGAAAGGGCAAAACTACAGCAGCCACACTAATGAAAGTGTTAGCCTCTCTCCACAAAATCTTAAATTACTAGAATACTGAACGCCTTTGCTGTCCCTTGTCATGCACATCAAATGAGCAAATTTCCCTTCTTAAAATCTACTATCATAGATATACTCTGACTTTGGAAGTTAAATGAGCATTTTATTAATTTAAGACAATGAGCTTCCTATATGGACCATTCAGTTTTACAATAATCTTACTAAACTATTGAAGCTGACAAAGTTGCCTGACTTGAGATTCCCGGTCCTGTTAATGCTCCACTTCTTGTAAACAATTCTAAAAACTTAATATTATTAATGAAAGCAAACTTTTAATGTAGATGTAATGTTGGCATTGCATTTCCATCAGGAGTAGTCTTCAGAAGGTACCTCTTACAGAAAAACTAGCACAAAAAGGCATAAAATATGAACACTTGTTTTTAAGTCAAACTGCTATCAAAATTCTGAAAGATAGCTCCTATAATGAATCCCCATCTAAATCCATGTTGACATTTTTTAAATCGAATGCCATAAAACTCAGCTAAAAAAAATTAATGTATTATTCATTAACTTAAGTATCAACAAGCAATAACTTTAGGAAAAAAGTAGCAGATTCAGTAGAACTTCTGTCAGTATCTGAGCTATTTCTAATGCTGGTGATAGACAAAAAAATCTTGAAAGACGTTCTGGTTAACCATGAAGAAATTTGATCCAATATAGAAGTGCTAGGGTACAACTGAAGAACAATTCCATTCATCCTGGTAATAGAAACAGACTAGATTTTCATCCATATCTGCGTTAGGACATAAAATAGATGGAAAAAATCTTAGAGAAGGTCAAAGTCATGAGCAGAGAATGAAGTAAGTCCCATGTTCAGAGGGTTGAGGCTTTCTGTAATAATGAAAAACTGGCAGCTTGTACTAATGCCAAGAGAGAAGAGGTTTGTGTAGATAAGAAATAAAAGTGGGGAATGAAGGCATGAAAACAAAAGTTTACTGAGTACTAATTTAAAACAAATTTATCACTTCTATTGTAACCTCAAGACTCATCTACCTGCAAATCATGTAGTACTTAAGTAGGAATGCTTAGCAGAGAATCCATTAATTCAGAAACCCTCTTAGAAGAAAAAGGATCCAAAGTTCAGTTGTTCAGGTGTCTGGAAAGCATTCATACCTTTTTCTTTGAAATAAAAAGAGTTTCTAGTGCTGTCTAAATTTTTTTCAATGTTTCCAGCAAGCTCCACCAGTAATTTTGCAGTGTCTGAGTCCTCTTGCGAAAACTCGAGGTATTGCATTGGTCAGTAAGAAAAATTTACAGAACAGAATCTAAACTAACACAGGAACGATCCAGACTGAGCTTTGAATTATAGACATCAATGGATGCTACATTTAGAGGAGAATAAAATACAGGAAGTGTGCAAAGACAAAGTGAATTAACACAGAAATAAGTTATAGAAAAGATGGAATTGATTAGCACGTGCTTATTTTGCTGAAAGGAAGTTAAAGAGGTTTTATACACAAAAAGTAAACAAGATGCAGGAGGAGGTGATAGAGAATATGGAAGTCCTTGACGAGAAAAGAAAACCGAAATTGTGAAAATAAATAACATGATCTTTTCTGCTCTCATTTCTTGAGGATACTTTTATACTATCAGTTTACAGCTTCTGTTGCATATTTTTCCTTCAAATACAAAGTCCTGAATTAAAGAAGGGTGATATTTCAACACTTAAATTATTCATAATCAATGTGAAGAGAGGATAAGTACAATAGGCTTGGGTGATATTTTGGTTGACATAAAACAAACTTAAAAACAAACAACCCTGATTCAACAAATCTGGTACCTAGACATTTATTAAATTTCTTCAGAATCCAAGAAAGCTCTTCCATATTTATTTATAATTCATGTAAAATGTGTATATGCTAGCACAAATGCTTCAGGAAGTTCAGAGTGGATTTTGACTTCTTAAATGATGTAGGCACTTAAAAACCCCTGTTATGTGTTTGACACATCTAGATTTATGATCACGTCTACAAAAATTTTAGAAATGAGAGAAATATTAAAAGCATGGTTATGAGGAAATGGTGATACATTTGTTCTGTGCAACATGAACTCCCTACTTTGTTTCTTTTTATAATGTATAGCTACTTAAATAATGACATTATAATACAGTTATTCCCCAGAATTAGCTGGAGGTCAGGTCTGGGCAGGTCCTGTGAGTTATGAAATCCGTGAAGATACCGAACCCATGAATAATCAACTACTGTAGCCACACACCCTCCACTAATAAGGTCTGGAGGGGCGGTCCTGGGAGTGTGGCTCGCTCTGTAGCACCTCATTAAAGCAGAGGAAGTGCCCTTGGGTGCTTCCCACCTGCAAAATCTGGGGTCTGGGACATTCTGTGCACGTGTGCAGTCTCACAACTCACTGAAAATCCAACCATGATTAACTGAATATGCGGATATGTGGGCTGCGAAGATGCAAGGATCACTGTACCATCTCTCTAATCCATGTCTTTACTCGAGCCTTTAGAACCTTGAACATCTGTTAGATCTGTTTAGCTGATAGCTGGGAAAAAAAGGTGTATTCGGGATCACAGAGTAAGGGAATGAAAATAAAAGGCATGATAAGCAAGCTAAGTCATTTGATAAAAATTACCATATTAAGTATTTGGAATTAATTAAGAGAAAATCCACATCTACATACTGGATTCAAAAAATCTGTATTAGCAACCAGGTCTAGAGTATTACATAGTAAATGATCTTAAAAATGACAACAGTATCCAACAAATGGTGCAGAAGACTGATGGTAATACCAAATTGCCAATAGAATTCTCCATTTTAAATAATGCATAGAATATGCTTTCTTGCACAAACTGTCTGATAACTGTTAGGGAATGACAACCTGATTACTTTTTAATAGTGCCGGTATTGATTCTTACTGTTTTTATTTCACTTGGAAGAAGTCTAATCTGCAATAATAAAATATACTTCCCATGGAAGTTGAGCTGATGACAATAAATTTTTAAACAGCAGGGTAGAACAGGGACAGTCTATAAACTGATACAGCCCATGTACCAGGCCGACTGGCTACTCGAGTACATGTCAAAAGGAGTAACCAGGAGAACAAATATCAACTGCTGTCAGGAAACCACCCATCCTCAACCAGTCTTTATTAAACATGCCAGGTCAAAGTTGAGACCTCGTAAAGGAGTACTGATCAGAAAAAAGGGCATTCACTATTAACTTAGTTTTCAATAAGTAGAGGACTTACAGAGCATAGTAATATATGAAAATTTATGGAAAATAGGATTGGGATATGGCAGACAAATTGAATTTTACAGCGAGAACACATGTCCTATTCTTACCAATGCATATCCACTCCAAAACTGGACTCTGAGACATGAGAATCATGAATAAATAGTGGCAATTTTTTTCTTATAAAAATGTAAATACTTCTGCCTTAAAAAAACCTGAACAGGAAGTATTAAGCAAACAGAATTGAAAAAAAATTAGTTAAGGAGACACTTATGCAACTAAACCATGAACTCAGAAACAAACCCAAAATTAATATTGCTTGACAAGTTATCTGTCCAAGACAACCTTAAGTGTTTCTGACACATACTTGGATAAAACCTTTATAATAGTTCTAGGACAATATTGACATCTGGCAACCTAGTACCTTGTCCAGAATTGATTCAAACAAACCTCTAGTACATTTTAATTAGTATTAATTTGCTATACTGGGACATCTGTAGTCAGAACTTTTCTATATTCATGGAATTTGGGATAAATACATGAAATGTGCTAAGATAAAATTAAGAACTTGATCATATTAAATCACTTTGGGAAAGCTTTAACTAGAAAATAGTTATTCATTGTGCAAGCAGTTGTTCCCTTACCTCAGTTTTTACATGTTTCAGATTCTACTCTTTATTGAAGAGGTAAACTGTAAGTAATTTTTATTACCATAAACATAAATGCAAAATGGTATAAATCTAACCCTTAATGAAGAAAAAATATTTGCAAGTTGATTTTATGAAATATATATAATGATTTATGTCATATACCCGATGCTTTCATTACCAATTATAACTGTTCCTCATGTTTAATGACGTCAGGTAGGAGCAATTATTCCAGCTCTAATTCAGTGACTTCTTTAACCAGAGTTCATATTTAATTTCTTTGTTAAAGTTCATAAATTAGAGCAAAATAGATGACAAATTAACCAGAAACATGTCAGCCAAAATCTTTCTTAAGTATTCAACACGCAACCTATTTATAGACAAAAAATTCCCAAAAGATAGTTTTCTCAGGTGTTAAATACAAATGGGGAAAACTTTACATCTGACAGAATTATTTCTCAGGCTGGTGGTGCATTAAGTATGAACTCAAAATAAAGTGTTTGCCATGATTAACAAGTACTTAAAGCAACCAAATCACAGTATCCATGAGGCTGTAAGTTTTTCCTACAACTATATTTCTCCTTCACTACTACACTTCATATCAGTCATGTCCAGTGCTTTACATTTTTAAGTAGAAAAATCTTGTTCTACCTCTCAATCCATTGCTCTTCATACATTCCATTCAAGTTTTGTTATGCATGTGACTAGGATCCTCTCTAAGTATTTCTTAGAAGTTGAAGCCAGGGTAATATAGAAAAGTTATGGGTTAATAAAAATTTTATAATAGATTTATTGAGACTCTCTAGGGTATATAAAATTTCAAAGTCTGAATTTAGCATTTAATATGTTATATTTGTTCCAGAATTTCAATAAATATAGGAAACTCTAAAACTGAAATAATCACATTTATATATTCTTTTGTAACCGCCAGAAAAGGTCTTGAAACTTACTTGAAACTTAAACCCCCCCCCCGCCCGCCCCAACGGATTTCTGATAATTTTGTCCCTGTAAGCCAACCAAACATGGATTTAGGAGGAAATAATAGAGGAGGGGGGAGGAGGAGACAGGAAAGGTGTAGAGGTGAGTTTAAGAAGTTATATTTTAAGAAAAAATATTAGAAACTTAAGTCATCACACTGTTTCACTCTCTGGAAACGTCGGTTATTTCAGATTGAGGCTGCAGATGTGTTTAAAAATGAAATATCACAGGTAATGATAAAGGGCATTAGGCAGTTTTTGACAATATAGCGTCCTCTAAGTTGAATGTATGTTCTATTCTAAAGTGAAATTCCTTCAGATCTTTACAGGAGCTCACCCATTTTCCAACACTTTGGTAGATAAATTTAGAAGAAAAAATAGACAGAAAAAAGCCTCCATTTCACACAAAAATGTTTGGGAACTGAGGAGGGAATTCTCCTTAATTATTCACACTATGTTTCAGAAAGTTGCTGATACATTAAGTACCTGACAAAATAAAATGAAGGCAGAAGAAAACGGAGAAGGAATGAAGCAAAGCAAAATCCAATGAAGCCCTGGTGTTTGAAGGCCATAAATCAGTTTGGGAGATCCTTTGGTTCTGTGCAGAACCCATCGTATGCCTCTCCGCATCCACTGGACTGATTTAAGAGTTAACAAATAGCTCAATATTTCCTCTTACCAGCGCAGCTTCTTAGGCTGTAAAAATGCTTAGTTTCCTTGAAGTAACAGTGGTCCCTCACCACTTAGCACTTCATTATTGGTGGCTTCAATACATTTCAAAGTTCACACACACACACACACACACTTCTTTACTGGCTTGTCCTAGATGAGAACAATATATTCCAGGGAAGATAGGAATCTTCCCGGAGTGGAAAAAAAAAAAAAAAAAGAACATCCTTATCTAGTTTACTGTAACTTTTAAATCAAAGGGGCTTTTGGTCACAAAATGTAGAAGAAGGAAGCAACAATTATTTACATATATAGAAAGGGAAAAAATGTACAAACATTGACACAACAGTAACGAGGAGAAAACAACAACAACAAAAATGAAATCCCAAAAGAACATTGCTCCCCACCTGGCACAGCCATCAGAGGCCAAATGGCCCATCAAGAGCCATTAGCTCTCCAGCCAAAAGACAAACCGGGTCCTCCACCTCAACCCAACAACCCTTCTTGAGAAATTCTGCTTTTGGTTTAGTTTGTTTACATCTCCCTTGCTTAGAGCTTGAGAAGGGCATGGTGGCTATTAAATCTAACCCATGTTAGATTTGGTTAGCAAATGGCAACTGATTTGCTGTTACTTGGCAGATTTCACCTATCACAGCATGTTTCCAGACCTGGCCCCCAGCAATATTTGAGGGTTTACTGTATTAGATTTGTCATGTTTAAAACCCACTGTAAACCATGTAACAGTTCCAATAGATGATATGAAAAAGTCATGTCACTCCAATTACACACAGAATATTATGAGTTGGAAGGGACCCACAAGGATCATCTAGTCCAACTCACCACCTAACACCCGTACGGAGACCGAGAGCACATCCCAGAGCATAACACCAACCTAGATCCNAATACTGATTTCTTTGAGTTTGTCCATAGTATTGATATATTGAACGAACTTCTATTAACTGATCAAACAAAACCCTTAAATGATAAGAACATAGGTTACATCTTCTATTTTGAGTTCTAGCACTTTCCCAGATGGTTTTAAGCCAACAAAGAGCAAAGAAGTACAAGTTACAAGTCTTGCAATATGCAGTTTTTATTTTAAAGATCTAGTTCCAGAAATCACTCTTTACTCAGAAGGTGTCATCTCTTCTATTGCACTAGTTTACTGTGGACTCCAAGTAAATGTCAATGATTAGAGACCAACAGTACTGGACCCTAAGAACAACATCCACACTCTCAGATATAATTTCTTGAAAAGTGAACAAGAAATCATAAGGAGACCATGCTAAGCCCTGTCTTTTCAAAACTGACATTTTTCAAGTTCCTTACAGAGTCGGGATCAAAAAATAAAGACTAAAAATTATAGATAAACATTTTATTATGGTACATTAAGCAGGACAGTACGATTATGAAGAAAGTCCTACAGCTATTTAGGTGTGAGTGTCATGGTGTTGAGTCTCTGATTAGATTAAAGGAAAGATACATTTTACAATACTAACATATACCAACATTTGA
Organism: Pitta sordida; assembly: GCA_013390025.1. Classification (NCBI taxonomy): domain Eukaryota; kingdom Metazoa; phylum Chordata; class Aves; order Passeriformes; family Pittidae; genus Pitta; species Pitta sordida. The sequence continues at coordinate 133,416 of WEKX01028170.1, forward strand.
AATTAGAAAGGGTTCATATGTAGCCAATGGTTCTCACTTCTCTGTAATATTGTGGACATACACAGGTTGTACAGTAACATTAAAACAGATGGACTTTCTTATTATTGCAAAAGGAGCAATGATGATACTTCTTCAAAACTTGAATTGTGGACAAATGCCTTGTATAATAAAGAATCATTTCTTGTCTGAGATATACAATAAACTAGATTTACAATATGTCGTGGTTTGACCCTGGCTGGATGCCAGAGACCCACCCCAACTTCTCATGAAGGAGAAAACTAAAAAAAACAAACTGGAAAATAAAACTGGAAAATAAAATAAAACTGGTCACAGNCCTGGGGGCCTTCAAAACCCTCAGCCTCCCGACGCAGGTTCTGAGCTGGCACGCTACATCTTACTACTGAACTTTTTTCTCTTCTCTCCCAAGTATGTTATTTGCAGAGACGCCTGCCTTTATCTCTACTCTGTAACCTTGAAGGCCCTGGCAGCACGGAGAGAGCCTAGGCAAGAACTGAGCTGTTAACCCCCTCGCTACCAGAGCAGCAGAAAACCCCCTAAACCATAACACAATACTCAGTACAAAACATGAATCTTTACAAGCAAAAATATTTTGATAAATAGAGTATTTAAATGTAAATTAATTGTGTTCAGAATACACAGTCTGTTCCTTTGTTTAGTTTCAGAGTTAGTCTACAGAAACAATAACCTTGAACACAAAACTTGAGCATCAGAGATGGCCTTCATGTGTCTGTTATCCTTTCCTGACAATACAAATAAAAACTTACCACATTTGCATTTCTTTGTCTTGCCTTGCTTCTGAAAAATAAATGTACATTCATGCAAAAATTAAATGCAGAAAAAATCCATTGGAAACACTGCTGAAAGGAGTCAAGCTGAAGAGATTATGCCACTTCACTTAGAGAGGGTTCTGCCTTTGCATTTTAAAATGGGATTCAGAGCAGCCTAACTTCAGACTTCCTAGACTGATATTGACAGGACTTACCAAAAATTATACATTGCAGGAAAAAGTGTGCCATAATGTTGATGAGTAAGACTTACCTTTTTGAATACTCAATACCATAGACATGAGCCATCTTTGGTTCAGGTTCCAAGCTCCAAGGTCCATTTATTGGAAAAAACAGTTTACAAGTAATTGTGCATTAGTAGAGAAAGGTAAAGAATGCATTCTTTTTATGACACAAAATTTCACCTGCTTTCTCCCCTGATAGTTTTTACATGAAGTACCTCAACTGCTGTTTCATGGATGCTAAGTTTGATCAAACATTTGACATAATTTTTGCAAGTGTTATCGATGACAGAGCCTAACTGGCTTGCCTCCTTTGAAGGAAGGGGAGCATGTCTTGCTTGATAACAAGCTATCTCTAGGCATTGCTGAAATAAACACATGAATAATATGCTATTACTCATGTTAATGTTTTATTGTTAAACTATAGTGAACCACTGAAATCCCCACATAGAATACACTACCAAAATACAAAAGGGTATCTGCATTTATATAAATAAATTATAGATGTACATATTTTGAAGACAATACACTTCATTGTTAATTCAAACATCTCCACTTCCCACAAATATGTGATCTACAAGGCCTTTAGAACCTTTATTTTTCTATTGTTAGACCTTTGGTCATCCAAACAGCCATTCCCCATAGCTTCCAAACAAAGGCAGATTAATTATACTAATCAGTGTTTCAAAATGAGCATAGGGTAAATTAGCAAATACCTTTGCTTTTAAATTCTTGTTCCTATAGAGATGTAACCTCTGGGTATTCCAGTGAAGTGCTAAACTCCTCACATGGTCGATAGCAATTGAGTCCCTTTCTATTGTGCCACAGTATAAAGAAATCGACACTGCTAGGATGCAAATCATTATAAGTCTCTATAATTTTTTCCTTTTTTAGAATCTTTTTCCTTAATGTTTTATGCATGCAGTATTTGTGAATGATGTTGGCCTGGCAGATGAAATTCCTCTTATTTATAGAATCAAAGATTCTCTTGTGGCAGTACTGTCTCTCCTAGCCTGTTATTATACATCAGTCCAGGTGGCCAGAGGAATTAGTTTTGTCTCCAAAATCCATTCAGTTGTCTCCTCTGATGTGGCCATCTCTGGTCCAGCCCTGTGTCATTTATGCTGTTGAAAAATTTGTACACTGAAATTGCCTAAAACTAAGGTTACCTTATTTTCAAGTATGAACAATAAAAGTTCAAAAGGCATGTGAATGTGGCACTTGGGTAAATGGTTTGGTGGTGTCCAGGCTGTGCTGCATTAAAGGTTGGACAATGCTAGAGGTTTTTTTCAACCTTGATTTCTAATCTGATCATGCAATTATATCAAAACTTACTTCTTTAGGTTTTATTACTTAATATTTTCTGGCTAATCATACCTGAGGCAATTGCAGTACGTACCACACTGTATGGACTTTGCATATGCTCATTAGCTAACAACCACTCAACTCAAAAAAAATGACCTTTCTCTGGTATTTCAAGAAGCAGAGATAGTGTTTGTAAGACTGCTTGGCCTTTCAGTATTACACCAATTCATCCATCAATAATTTCACTAAATTCAACCATATGGACTGAAACTGCCTATGCTAGTGTCAGTCTCAGACACCGGTTTTTCAGAAAATGTACTTCAAACCGGTTTGGCAGTTTGTCAGAAGATAAATTGAGTCCTCTTGAATGTGTTAAATAATGGACTGTCTCCTCATTTTTCCCATAAACTCAGTGGGATGTTAAAGTCTTTCCATATTTGAAAGCATTAGAAAGGAAGTCCGTAGTTTGCACTGCATCCATCCACACAAGAAAGTGTTTCGGAAACACATCTGCCAATCACCCATGCCCTGTGCCTTGTGTCACTCTGTGGAGAGGACTAGGAGTAAACAAACTGGAGTCCTTTAAAACAAAAAAAAAAAATTAAAAAATATTCTCCAGGAATACATCAAATATACTCTAAATACTAATAGTGTCTCCACAATCCTGACTGCAGCTGGTTTGAAATAAAATTCCTGAAATGTGTATGCGATTACCATTGGGTGCAACTGTCCAACAAGTCTGCCATCATTGCTCTGCACTACTTCAAATCAAGTGTTTGCTTTTAGCATTCAGAGTATTTTTTCTTTTTTTTTTGTAACTCATCAACATGAACTGGCTAAGAATAAAATCTGAAGGTAACTGGAGCCAATAAGAGAATTGTAAAGATGAAAACAAGCAAGTAGCATCAAATTATAACAGATCTTTCCTCCATTACATTTCCAGCAAGCCAAAAGATATAACTTCCCAATGAAAGGAGGGAGGTACCCTCTTTCACGTTCTCCATGATATGAAAATTATGCTCAGAAGGTAGGAAAGAAACCTTCTAACTTTAGGCAAACCCACCACAGGAAAAAAAAAAAAAAGGAGAAAACATTCTTTTCTTCGAAATCCTGCAGGAAGTTTCTGTCTCTCCAAAGCAGCTGCTAATTTATGCAACCAGATAGCAGTATTATTGCCCAAATGGTAAAGATTTGTTTTCTTTTGTTAGCATTTTTAACTAGAACCCTACTTGCATAATGACTGCTACATGGGCACGGGGCTAAACAAGAGAAAAACAAAAGATATAATTTAGCCAAGAGGGTCTAGCCAGCTCACTGAATGAACTGAGAATTTTATAGAGGGAAGGGGGTCCTGGAAAGGAGATTACCACAAAACTGTATCCAAAGTTCATGCAAATCAGAAAAACACATTTTACTTGTGCAGACAAACTCAAATTTGTCTTACAATGTTTCATTCAAATTTCAAGTAGACACTTATTTTAATAGATCTGTCCTGTTCATGGAATACCCATTGAGAGCTTCTTAAAAGACTTTCTGGACCACTGCTTGAAGAGCTGTTAAATAATCCCTTTCTCAGATAGTTAGAGATTTTAGACTCTGTGACACTTTTTAAAGTGGCTTTCAAATACTGCCAGATCTTCCATAGTACGTTTTTTAATTTGCACAGTAGTAAAGATCTTAGTAATATTCAACACTCCTCAATACAGAACCTGTAACCAGTTGAATCTGTAACCCAAGAGTTAACTTTACTAAAAAGTCCTTGCACCATATGAGTTCAAAAAATGCTCAGTTTAGATTGGCATGTCAACAATTAGTCTATTTCTATTTTTTTGTTTTAATACCTGAGAGAATGATATAGTATATACTTACACATTTCTTAATTTCGGGTAAGTTTCTTTTTCCTGTCTCTCATATCAGCTTACTCCCTAAGGAAGACAGAATAAATCAGTAAATTAATCCCTTCAGTGGGGAAAGATACGTCCATGCCAGGAATCGCTCAGATTTTCACATCTGTCAGAAAAGTTGACAGGACTTTTAACACATTTGTTCATTATGAATAGAAAACCACTTTTAACATACAAAAATAAGAAAAGGAGGGGGGGAACCTCCATAAAAGCTGTGTTCTGACAGGCTTTAACAACTAGAAAGTGATAAAAACTTAAAGAAGTGTAAAGAGTATTTAGCAAAAACCAAAAAAAAACCTTAACCAAAAACAGAAAGCAGAACCTAGATTCTAATTCCTGCTACAAAAATTACAGAAATCATCATCAAAACAAACCTATTTAAGTACTACCGATAAAACAGATTTAGTTCTGATTAGAGCCAAAAATACCATCTTTCATCACATTAATGTACTACTACGACATTATCACCCAAATTAATGATTAGATACCAGCTCTGAACACCTACCAGTTTAAAATCAAGAAACATTCAAATGCTACACATTCCCAAAGCCCCTACCTTTTATGTCACTATATATCTGAAAGAACAGCTGCAAGTTATCTTCTCCAAATTTGTTCTAAATTGGAGCATCTCATGCTCTGAATGAATTGCACACAGGTGTGAAAAATTAACCTCAGGACAAAGGGAATCTCATACTCCAAATATAAAAAATGTCATGTCTCTGCTTCCTTCCTATCCCACTGCTTTTTTTCCCTCTGTCTTATTTCTACCAAAGATTATTGAGAACTATTTTTTAGAGTTTATATAAGATGGGAGTTGTTTATAAAAAGTTAAAATACACATTTGCATGCATTTATGTATTTTATCTTCATTACACATGGTTTATAAAATAGGATGTACACTTACATGTTTTATCTTATACACAAAAATACATACGTTATACATAAAAATAATATATGACATCTGTTAGTCTGTGAAATAAAACCAAGCACATAGGCTATTGTGATGTCCCAAGATATACAGGAGGTTTTCTAATAGCATATATTTGTAGCTCTTTTGCTCTGATATTTCACATGACGGAACATTTATAAGATGAAGTGATGTTTCTTAAAAGATCAATTAATATATTTACTAAAAACACACTCAGCTTATACTTGTGAGATTTTTTACCCTTTTCCTATTTCAAAATATGAACAAATTTCAAACACTTGTTCTAAATTAACATTTGTTGTGTTACTCAAACAAGATTTTTTTCTCTTTGCAAAAAGCAGAAAATTGTCATCTCTAGGATTTCTAAACAACTATTCTGAGCTGGGACTGCTAAATATTTCATTGGTTTGGTCAGGGGTTTTGGTTTGGAGAGGGATAGGGGTCTGTTCAGGGCTGAAATGGGTATCTAGTTAGGCACAACGCAAGAAAATTGAAAACAATTAAGTTGACGTAAAAACTTACTATGTAGACTCACAGATTATTGTGAGTTGGAAGGGACCCACAAGGATCATCGAGTCCAACTCTTAAAACGCACCACTGCCTCCCCGGCGGGAATCGAACCCTGATGTCCCGCATGCAGGCAGGGACACACCACTGTACTAAAGTGGATTTCTTCCTTTCTTCTACTTTTTTTCCTTTTAGGAATACTTCTAATAAACTTGCTCATTTTACCTTAAATATCTGCCTATATTTTAGTTTTAGAACTAGTGTTATAGCCTCAGCAAGTCTTAGAATTGGTTTTTCCAGTAACCTAAGATGTCCATTTTAAACTACATATGAAAAAAATGTCAATATTATTTGTTCTTTGGGATGATCTGTCAGTTACGAATGGAATACCAAACAAAGGAGACAATAAATGAAATTATTTCTTCACTGGCTGATGGTAAGTTCCTCAAGATGTAATTCCTGCTGCTGACTCTATTGAGGGACCGATGAAAGGAAGTGAGAAATAGCTGCTGCTGGAGGCATCACAGTTGTAAGCAGTACTAGTTTCACCTTCATAGTCCATTTGTAGTTTGTAATCCAACATACCAGTCTCAGAGCAGCTGTTTTCATCTTGGGTTTTGATTTAGCAACAATACATTAAAGACATCTGTCATTTTTTACTATGTTTCTATTGCACTTAATTACAGTTGACCTACTTCTCCTTTCATTTGGTAGTCAGACAGGTTATCACAGAATCACAGAATATTCCATGTTGGAAGGGACCCACAAGGATCAGTGAGTCCAACTCCCATGCAAATGCCCATGCAGAGATCAAACCCACAACCCTGGTGCCATGAGCACCTTGTTCCATCCATCTGAGCCAATCTCAGGGTCATGTAGGTTGTTTTGTTGGGTTTTTTTTCCTATTCAACTCCCCATCCCATTATCTAGACCACGTCACTGGGTTCCTCATCCAGTCTTCTCTTAAAGACCTCCAGGGATGGTGACACCACCACCTCCCTGGGCAGACCGTTCCACTGAGACATATTCTCTCCTCTGCAATTTTTTCTTTGAGAAGCTTAACGAATTGCAGATTTTTCAAACCTTCTCAAAAGTCTTTGACATGTCTTTTGCAATATTTGACCTTAAAGTAGTCAATGCTTTTCATTGCTTCTGACAAGAACAGATTTTCACATGTTGCAAAGATGGGTGTAACAACATGATGTTTAATATTTTGATTTAATTTTCTTTTTCCAAGTAAGCAAAAAAATTAGAAAGATGGACAACCTAAAGAGTTCAAGAAATGCAACATTTGTTCAAAGCTACAGTGCAAAAGAGTTGAGAAGGCAGGTGACACCTCAAAGCCAAACCCAGCCAACAACAACAAACCAAAACAGGTCTTTGACAATCCTTTCATCACTAAAAATGCAGTTGAGTGATTCACACATTTACATGGCTACCCACAGTGTAGCAAACATATGTTGAGTTTTTGTAGCTACCATGGCAAAGGAGATTTCTGTGGAATCTTCTGGTGTTTGTGAAGGCGGTCTACCACACCTGCAGGGCATCATGAGAAATACTAGGAAAGTACTTGTCCAGAGGCTTACCAGGGAAACAATGACAACTAGTATTATTTACTGGTTGGCAACCAAAAGTGATTGCTCAGAACTGGAATACAAGTTTATAGGAAGAGAAGAAAGTGTCTTAAAAACACTTGCATGTAGAATCAAAATACAGTATATGATATCTTAAAAAGTGGAAAAGATGTAAAAATTCTCATAACTAACCCAATCAAACTGGCAAAGAAAGATATCCTTTCTGTGAAGTCAGGATGAAGGCAAGTGAGGCAAAAATATCCTTTATGAGTTCAAAAAGCATATTCCGCGACTCTCATTCCCACCCATAAGTAAGGTCACTTACCTTGTTTTAGTGTATCCTGTTACTGTGTAAGCAGTACATAGTTGTTAACTGAATTGAAAATACCCTTTTATATGAGCATGTAAACTGAGAGTTTGAAATAAACATAAAAAAATGAAATAAAATAATCCCTATCTTCTGTACTTGGCTTTATTCCACTTGCATAACAGACACAGCTCTCTGCCTGTCACTGCACACGCCTCCGCACACTCATGCTTTAATACCAGTGCATTAAACTCCCAGAGCTGATGTACTGTAAAGTTATCTTTTGTGTTATGGTTTAGGGGGGTTTTTCTGCTGCTCTGGTAGCGAGGGGGTTAACAGCTCAGCTCTGGCCTGAGCTTTCCGTGCTGCCATGGCCTTCAAGGTTAGAGATAAAGGCAGGCGTCTCTGCCGAATAACATACTTGGGAGAGAAGAAAAAAAAGTTCAGTAGTAAGATGTAGCGTGCCAGCTCAGAACCTGCGTCGGGAGGCTGAGGGTTTTNAATAAGTCATTCTCTCAGCAATTAGGATCATGCAGTCTTCAGCTCTCATTGGCTGCTATTTTTCACTTACGCTCTAAAAAAGGTATTAGCCTTTTTTCCCACTGGGTAGTTTGGTTTATGTTTATGCATGAGTTTGTATACAGTCACATATGCTGAGCTAAAAAAGTTAACTCACTAGTTGTCATTTCCTAAATGAAGTACAGCAAGTATAGCTAGAATTGTAACATCAGAAAACAGAATATATTTTACATAAATGTGTGTCTATAAAGACAGGCAAAAAATAGAAGCAGAGAGGCATGAGGGCAATAGCTCTCCCATTCTATTAACTCACTCAAAGTTTCAGATTTTTTTTTTCTTGTAACACAGAAGTTAGAAACATACAACACTTCTTAAACATTGAGGGGATGGAGTGGTGTATTGCCCACTGTACAGCAACAAGGAAGTACGAAATGTTGATTGGTGAAGTGAAAAGCCTTTCTTCGTTCCATTCCCTCACTGTGAGCAAAGGCAATGCTTAACCATCATAAACATACTACCACTGAAGCCACAAATTATTTTTTTTCTTTTGCTTAAAGATACCGACTCAAAGTGTCAAATTAGGGAGAAGGAAACTTTCCTCGGAACCTGTGAAGGTTTGAAGTAAATCCACACACCCCCACCTCACCAGATTAAAAAAAAAAAAAAGCAAAGGAAGTGTAAAATATTCATTTTACGAAATACACAAGCCAGGATACAATAGTATTAAACAGCAAAACCTATTGTTATGAGAGCAAACCTGAGATATCCCACAAGTCCTACAATGCAGACATTCCTGAGGGAAAAATTCAAGATATCCTGCCGTCCTGCAACATGAACATCTCTTGAGAGAGGATCCAAGATATCCTACAGTCCTGTGATGTGAAGAGTCCTACAGAACTCAGCCAAATTCCAGAAGACAGTCTCAGAAGAAACTTTTCTCAGGGGCCCACAAAGTAGCTGGAGCTTAGGATGGTGATGACTGGAGGCACTTAAGGGAAAGCAGGAGATGGGCAGGGAAAATCCCAGGAGGGGAATTGCAGGCTCTCTCTCTCTCTCTCCTGAGGCCAGGGTACAGCAAGGAAATGTCCAAGGGAGAAGGAAGTGGCAAGAGAAAGAAGGAAAAAGGAAAAGAAACCACCAGAGGCTCTCCAAGGACTGGACCACACTTCCCCAGAAGAGCCCTTCTCAAGCCTTATATACTGCAGCTCTGGGAGAGTGTGTTAATGAGCCCAAAGGCTCTTCAGCTGTGACCTGGGTATTCCAGGGATATGGCTGGAAATTTCTTCCTCAAGCTGCTGTTTTTGTTTTAAACTCTACCAGATAGAAAGAGAATGACCTTGGTCACTAAGGATCAGTATCCACAAAAAATTCCGTCGTAGACCGAAGGCAAAGCACGAAGATATGAAACATATATACACAATGGAATCACCCTAGGACAGAACCTTACACAAGCTATGAAAACCACTTGATGTGTATGAAAATTGGATTCAGTTCCAGTTTTGTATCACATAAAAGAATTTGTCTTTTGTTTTGCCAAATGATATAATAGTGCATACTAATTGTTCTTTGGAATTAGTCCAGATTAATCAATATATGTACTAAGGTGTACAGGCCATAGAAAAAGTATTCAGTTATTTATGTTCTAGAAACCTCTTAGCCTCTTAGGTGTAATAACCGCCTGAACTTTCAAGGACTAATTCACAATTACAAACACTTGCTTAGTTCTGCAATGCATCTCTCTCTGCTTCTTTCACATTATAAGCAGAAATTCCATCTTGAATGGGAGAAGTCCTCACTACTCCTATTTCAACTGTACAGACTTTCCACAAAAGCAGCTTTGCATTCATTAAATGGCATTTTCCTATAAAAAAGAAAAAAAATTGTGAAAGAATCCACTGTTCTTTATGTAGAATACTTAAAAGAGGACTGAGAATATAGGAAGCCTATTTGTAAGGCAGATCTACCTTTTGAAACAACGGTGATTTGTGTACTTTTTTGCTTACATAAAATTCACAATATTCATTCATCAGTACTTTCGATGCATAGTACCAAATTATGTGCTTCATATAGTAGAGGAATCACTAGAAATGTAAGATGATGTGTGCATTGTGAAAGGAAATACAACTATTTTGTCATACTACATGTCTAAAGACATACTAAAAATGTCTTTCATTGGTACCTTTCTATATTGTACAAAACTGATCACTTTAAAACAAATAGAAGTATTTTAATGAATCGAATCTTGCACATTTTTCCACATGGAAAATATTCAGGATTTAGGTCAAGAGATTAATTTTGTAACAAGATTTACGGGGATTGAGACATATTTGTAATTTGCAGCTACTATCTCCATGCCTGTTATAAAAATCACAGACTAAATTCCGCCTGTATCCCAAGAGACATCATGTCCAATGATCCTTATGAATTCAATTTTATATTTGCCCACGAATTAAAAAAAAACCAAAACACCACACCTACTTTTAGCTCTGGAGTGCTCAGGAGTGCAGAGCAGAGCCCTATTAGGATGGTGTTTTCCTGCGGTCCTCACCCAGGACACTTAGGCCAGTACATGTTCTCAGAGCCTGCCCCAAAACTCAGAAAAACTTCCAGAAAAAACACTTGATCATCTCATCTCATCTCATCTCATCTCACTTCCAGTGCTCCTTATTCTGTCTTTCTTACCTTTTATCTGTCATTTTATTTCTGAATCTTGAAATTATTTTCTGGAAAGTATAGCAGTTTCAAGAAAGGGCTCTGAAAGTGTATTCCCACATGCAAAACTTGTCAGTAACCTGGTGATTACCACAGACTATGATAAGAGATTTAAGTGAGCTAACATTCAGGAAAAGAATGGAAAAGCATCCAAATATCCCACTGGTACAGGATGAAGGGAAAGGGTCAGAAACAAGTATCACATAGTTTTCTATCTGTGTTTTTCAAGAAACATGACAGCTGCCATGCTGTTTTGTGAGAGCTGTGCCCTTGTCGTGGTATGTTTTACATGCTCTGAGTACACCTACAGGATTTGATCCCTTGGGGGAATCTCCTGCCGGAAATGCAATACTGTTGATTCTCATGATGCTTCAGCGTGAGACAGCAGTCTGTCTCAGCTGGGCATTTGATTCCCCAGGCTCAGATATTTCTGAGATGCTATCTCTACATCTCAAGGAAAAAAAAAGTATGAACTTCTACTGCCTTACAGATTACACCCCAAAACACTTAACTTCCATTTTGGAGTACTGTAATCCCTCGAATTTTGCAGGCGTTCGGGACTGGGGGAGTGCCGCAAAAGCCAAAATATACAAAGAGTAGTGAATTATACATGTGCAAATAAGCTATACCCACAACCCTGCCCATCACTCCCAGCCCCAGAGCACCAAGGGACGTTCCTGGCACCTCCCTGTATCATATGATGGGACAGGAGAGCGAAGGGGTTCTTCTGTGCCACTCCCCAGCATGGCAGGCAGGGACGGTGGAGCAGAGGGGAGTGTCATTGCTGTGCCCTGGTGAAAGAGGATCCCATCAGCCCATGCCCTCCCCTGGCACAGCAGGCACACCTTCCCAGGACTGCCCTGGGTGGCAGCAAGTGCTCAGTGCAGCCCTGAGACTTCACAGGGCAGCAAAGGATGCTCAGTGCAACCCCAAGACTGCACAGGGTGGCAGCAGGCGCTCAATGCAGGCCCAACACTTCAGAGGTGAGCAGAGGATGCTCAGTTTGGCCACGAGACTGCACAGGGTGGCAGAGCTTGCTCAGTGCAGCCTGGAGACTCCATAGGGTGGCAGTGGGGCTGCGGTGTGGCCTCAAGACTCTGGCATGGCACTTTACTGAGCCCCGATCCCTCCACGACTCCGGGATGAGCAACTCTGAGCAGACACCAGGCGAGTTTGCCTCTGTTTTTAATAGCAAAACAAACTGCCCGCAAGACAACTGGACCAGCGGTGGCATGGAGGGAGCTGGGGTGCAGGATAACCCCCTTGTAATCCAAGAGGAGGTAGTCAGAGACTTGCTGAGTGGCTTGGACCCTCACAAGTCTATGGGACCGGATGGCATCCACCCGAGGGTCATGAAAGAACTAGCAGATGAACTCGCCAAGCCACTTTCCATAATTTACCAACAGTCCTGGCTTACTGGTGTTGTGCCACAAGACTGGAAATTGGCCAATGTGACACCCATCCACAAGAGGGGTAGGAAAGATGATCCTAACAACTACAGACCAGTCAGCCTGACCTCAGTCCCATGCAAAGTCATGGAACAGATGGTCTTGTGTGCCATTACACAGCAACTGCAGAACAACCATGACATTAGATCTAGTCAGCATGGATTTCGGAAAGGCAGGTCCTGCCT
>WEKX01028170.1:146092-172337 GCA_013390025.1 Pitta sordida
GGTGTGGACCTCTTCTTCCAGGCTGACGACACCAGAATGAGAGGGCACGGCCTCAAGTTACGCCTGGGGAGGTTCAATCTTAACATTAGGAAGCAGTTTTTCACGGAGAGAGTAATTGCATATTGGAATGGGCTGCCCAGGGAGGTGGTGGAGTCACCATCCCTGGAGGTGTTAAAGAGAAGACTGGACGAGGAGCTTAGTGACATGGTCTAGCCGGGGGGTGTAGGGCTGGATGACGCTGGGCCCCTTCCGGCTCGGAGTGACCTGCTAGACTGTGAGGGATCTAGGTTGGTGTTATGCTCTGCGATGTGCTCTCGGTCTCTTTACGGGTGTTAGATGGTGAGTTGGACTAGATGATCCTTGTGGGTCCCTTCCAACTCATAATATTCTGTGATTCTGTGATTCTGAGTGAGAGGCGCCACCCCCCCACCCCACAGGGCGAGCCAGTCCAGCTCCCTGGCACGGCAGAGGCACTCTGCAGCCACATGCTGCTCATGTGACATGGAAAAGCACCATGAAGAATCGAGAGAAGGGTGTGACATCTTCATGAGAAAAATAAAAAAAGGCAAAGAGGTGAAGCTGCAATATTTGAGGTGTGAAGAGATGAGGGATTACTGTCTATCGATCCAGATGCACAAAAGGGCTTTGATATGCTAAATGCAGCAACTAAAAACATGCATTTAATGCAACTAATGACTGTGTGACAGAAGGTAAATGACAGTTTGCTTGGAAGGCAAAAAGAAATGTCGAGTTTTGTAGAGAATGTTTGTTCAAAACATTGGTCTTGTGCTGCCTCCTCCGGGGCAACATGGAAGAAGTTGAGGATGCAATAAGCAAGTCAGGGGACTGTAATCTCCATGGATGTACATGAAGGTATGGTTCCACTCTCTGGGAAGAGAGGGAGGAATGGTGAAGGGTTGTAAAGGAGACGTATTTTCCTTGTCTCCATTTATTGCCCTTTGCTTCTTGTTTCAAGGTAGTGCAGCTATGCAGTGCCACTTTTGTATCACGGCTGTCATAGTGTAGTAATATCTCCTGAAGGATAAATGGATCTCTAGGTCCTTTTTGAAACCAAGAATTTCAGTAGTCTGTGTTTAAATGCTACAACACACATAAAATTATTCTCAGACTACTTGTGCAACATATAACTGCCCTGTAAATTGATCCCCCAAACTGCTTGTGTGTTTTGGGCATTTGGAACAAGAATTGGAGTTCTTCCACTGGACTCACTTTTTTTTTTTTTTTTTCACCTTCTCTTTTGAAATATGAAATCTTCCCAAAACTCCTGACTTTCATATCAGCAAGTCATTTTTCAGAGCTTAACAATCTGCACAAAATGGTAGAAACTGATGTTTGACTATTAGACTAAAAAAATTATACTGACAGGGAGAGGATTCCATAGGCAAAACTTTTTTTTAGTCTTGTGGGCTAGCTACATCAAAACTTCATCGTTAGGGCACACTATGAAACTTTAGTCATCTTATTCTAGATTCAAGGAAGAAACAAAAAAAAAAGGTAAAAAACTGCCCCTTTGACAGTGATCAATTCATCAAAGAGTTTTCTTAGCAGTAAAATCATGTTTTGCCTTGGTCATTGTCATATATATTCATATAATATAATATGCCTCTCATTGGAGATGAGAAATACAGTTATACCTCCTCCATCGTGAGGAAAGGGACAGGCGACAGCCCTCGCGAAATATTAATCTCGCAAAGAGCGGCAGGTCATTAATACGCATGCAGGCCACGCCCATTGCCCCACCCCCCGGAACTCCGTGGGGTTCCGGGGCTATTTTTTGCTTCTCCCTTCAGACTCTCTGAACACGGGGAAGAAAAGGGAACTGTTTCTGAGCCCCCTCTGCCTCGCGAGACCCCCTCCCAACCCCGAGATCCCGCGGGTCCGCCGTGACCAAACCCCGTGCCACCGCTCCCGCCCTCTCCCCAGCCCCAGTGCATATACCTGCCGCGCGCGGTCTGCCCCGTCCCGTGCCGCCCACCCCGTCCCGCGCCGCCNGGAAATAGTAACACGCGCCTGCGGGGGGGTTCAGTTCCCCAACTGCGCTTAGAGTAATGGGACAGAGGGACTCATGGCCGTCCGCGTTGGGCTGGACCAGCACTGCCCCATGGGGAGCTCCGGCACCGCCTCTCGGTGGAGCAGAGTCAGTACGCATGCGCGAATGGCATAAATTCGCAAATGGTGGAATCAAAACTGCGATAAATTCACATCGCAAATGCGCGAGGTTGTGAAGGAGAAGTCATGATACAGAGAGGATTCACTGTAGAAGTCATTCCCTAGCTGTAACATATCCAACTTCCTTGTGGGTCACTGGAGGAGCAGGTGAGTGGTTTAGCAGCTTCTAGACCATGAACCTCTCCCACATTTTGTACTAGCTAGATGGATTCTGTGAGGAACAGGCATTAGACACATATAAGGTCATCATAATTTGAAAGTGTTTCACTGACTGTACATTTTTAGTTTAACATTTGAGTTGGAATATTTACACTGTATGAAATAAAATTCTGAGGTTGTCTATACTAACCAGAAAAAACCACTTCAGACAAGAATAGGAGTGCCTCCTGCTAAAGCTGACCTGAATGATGATACTTGAAGTGCTTGGGGTTTTTCTTAAACTGAAGTCACACAGGCCAAGCAAATACAAAATAACAAGTCATTAATTTTCTGTGTATCAAACATATCACTTCAACAACTTTCTTCATAATGCATAAAGTGAAATCTCTCTCCATACATTTTGGTATCATCATATTCTATTTTATTGCTGGCACATTTGTACTCTACTACAATAAAATCAATAAATACAACAATAAAATAATGCATTGCCATCTGTGTGTTCAAAATATTTTTATAGTGTTTCTACTGCCTAAATCCTGGTCAGAGGAATTCTTCTGAATTATCCAACCATTATATAGTTGTACTATTACACATCATAATTATGAGCATGTGTAATATACATTAATTACAATTAATATATGTATTATATATTTTACATGAATTATAAATTATATATAACAGATATTTACTTCTGTATATTATTTCTATAAAGATAGCAATATTTTTGCTTTTAATCTTGTAGACATATTTTCAATATTCAAGAAATTACTGGTGGTCTAAGTTTTGTCAGGCTGCTCAACAGAGAGTTTATCCATTGAGCAAAATATATACCACTTAAATGAATCATTATAAAAATATCAGCTGACAAAGTATTTTAATGAGGTAATTAAAACTGGTTTAATTAGTATAGGAAGACATAGCAACAAAATATATATATTAGAAGGGAAAAGTACTTATCTTTCACTCTTTTTTGTACCATATTTTGTCTTTAAATGTCAAAAGAAAATAGCTTAGCAGCTTCAGCTCAGGGTACCTCTTAGAAAAATCTAAAGTGAAATACACTTTATCGGAACATAATTTCCTGCCAGTGTCAGATCTCGTACAAAATAATGCCTATAGACTAATAAAAATCAGAAAACAAAATTGACTTTAGGCTGAGATGCTGTGAAATAGCTACTTTTCCTTTCTAGATCCTGGAGGTAATCTTGCCACATACATATTGTTTAGATTTAGAGGCATTAATATTTACTCTTTCTATTATCCAAAATGACCATTTTGTGGTTTTTTTTCAAAATTGTTTGTTAAAAGCTTACTGTATTTTTATCTTATTTGACTTTTATTAAAAAAAAGCTGTATGCTATGTCCTTGTTATATTTGGATAAACTGAAAATGTGCACTTCAGCTGAAGCAGTGCTCTCTTCACAAAGCATTTGCTCTGGTGTCCACTCCTTCCCCTGTACACAGCGCTGGTCAGACTTCATCTTGAGTACTGTGTGCAGTTCTGGGCTCCCCAGTTTAAGAGGGATGTTGAGCTGCTTGAGAGGGTCCAGAGAAGGGCAACGAGGATGGTGAAGGGACTGGAGGGCAGGCCCTATGGGGAGCGACTACAGGAACTGGGATTGTTCAGCCTGGAGAAGAGGAGGCTCAGAGGTGACCTCATTGCTGTTTACAACTACCTGCGGGGAGGTTGCAGCCAGATGGGTGTAGACCTCTCCTTCCAGGCTGACGACACCAGAACGAGAGGGCACGGCCTCAAGCTACGCCAGGGGAGGTTCAATCTTAACGTTAGGAAGCGTTTTTTCACAGAGAGAGTAATTGCATACAATGTACTGATACAATAATAGGAATAGAATTAATTGAAGAGTATTGATTGTGGTATATAGCACATGTTTAACTTATACCTAACTAAATAAAAAATTCAATGTATATTTACTCTATAGGCCAAATACTATAAGGATTATGATCTCTTCATAAGCAAGATCTAGTATAGCAGATGTAAGACCAATTCACACTGCATGTGCATGATTGACCAGGTAAAATATTTAAAGTTAAATTTAATCCTAATATCTTCTGAGGTATGATCAAAATATCAATTATAATTATCTAAAATATTATTTTCTCTTACTATAAGCTCCAAAGCTTATCCAGAAATTACTTTAATAGCTAATATGAATAAGTTTTAACATCATTTTGACATCAAGTTATTACTAATTTCTTTGGTTTTTTACTAACTATTAAGAAGGCTGGAATGGTCTGCCCGGGGAGGTGGCGGAGTCACCATCCCTGGAGGTGTTTAAGAAAAGACTGGATGAGGAACTCAGTGACGTGGCCTAGACGATGGGAGGCTCGGATGGATGCAGCGTGGTGCCCGTGGTTCCACGCTTGTAGGTCTGATCCCTGGGAGGGCACTTGCTTGGGAGTCAGACTAGATGATCCTTGGGTCCCCTTCCAACTTGGAATAACCTGTGAACCTGTGAAGGGATTGCAGTGAATTTTCTAAGATGGCTACTGAGGAATAAAATAGAGTTTTGCCTTTTAGGCACCTTTTAGGACATTCTTTCTTTCATCCTGGAAGGTTTCCATTATTTTAAAGGGAAATAAACTCCCTTTGGGTATTAAACTCTATTTGCTTTATATAAATGTGTTTACAAAAGAAATAAAAGGCACTTTCTAGCCCGTATTGTGCTATAACATTACACAATATTTTGTGTGTTGTGTTCTGAAATACACATAAAAATACAGAGCATGCTACTTTTTATGAATATTTGACGAGGAATCTTTAAGTGAAAATGCCAGATGGTATAAATGACAGCATGTAATCCTAAGAGTCCTTTATCAAAAGACAGACAGACCAGTGAGATTATATTTTGCAAAACTATTTTAAAAATGCTTTTTCTGTTGTATTTATTCAGTAGTTCTTTTTCAAGTAAAAATACTTATGAAAATTTTTATAATGCGTAATTATAAAGCTTTTATAATGGGTAATTCAAAGAAATATAATATTCAGGGAATGTGTTATTAAAAGTCACCAACTTTACTGTAAAAGCAGGAGGGCATTCCTCCTATATTTCAATTTTTAAAAATTATTTTAAAATAATTATATAAATTATTATATTACAGAAAATATCTTATATAGGGACATTTTAAAGCATTCATTTATTTAACATGAAGTGATTATTTTATCTTTGGAAGATGTTTTGAAAATTTCAAATTTGTGCTGTTTCTTAATGGTAAAAAATTACAAATACTACTTAAATATTCAAAGATCCCATTAACCTCTCAAGTGCTACACTTAGATACATTTTGTATGTAAATTCAGATAACTAGTAATAATATCTTAATATCAGTGCTATGCAAACAATAAAATACAATGGCTGCATTACATCTGCTTTTGAGTTTAAAGAAGCCATTTGAGTATGAAGTATTTATCTCAATTATGAAGTTAATTAGGTATTTAGAAACGTGCAAGAAGCTCAGTGCAAAAGCAAAAAAGCCCAGAAAAAATTATTTAAAAATTGTTAGGAAAAACAAGGGCTTCCTGAATGACCATGTACAGTTTATAACTTGTTTTACAAATTAAGTTCAAAAAGGCTAGTTTCAGACCAGGTAAACTTTGCAAATTCATAAAACTATTCTTGAGTTCAGACAAATATTAGAAAGATGCCTCAGTAAATGTGCCTAACAGGGTAATAAATCCAACTCTAAATATTAGAGACATTTTACAGTTCCATCCCCAAAAAGAAAAGGAATGCTAATGGTTTACCTATTCACAAGCTAAGGGTGTTTATATACAGTCGGGTCTCCTATACCATGGCACCACGGGCCTTATTCATCTCCCTCAAAGCCCTCCGTCCATGTAGAATGACAGCTCATTAATATGCAAATTTGCCCCGCATCCTCACACTGCCCCCCAGCACTCCGGTGCTGTTTCGGCACTGCCCTGCTGTGTGTCAGTGTTTGTGTTGGTGCTTCCCAGTGTCTGCGGCCACCCTGTGCCAGGAAAAATCCTTTTTCTGCTTGGCCGGGGACAATGGCACAGAGAACCTCCTTGTGCCACTGTCCCGGTGTCTCTCCGAGTGGGTAGATCTGATCTCTCCATACTGAGGGTAGATGTCTCAGACATCTCCCGAGAAAGTCTCAGACACTGTGTCTATCCTGGGAGTGTGTAAATCCTTCATAACTGCACGCAGCCTCCTCACTTGGAGCAGGGGGGCGGCTTGTGCTCAAGCGGAGTTGAACCACCGCACCTGCCTTGGGGCAGGAGCGGTGCAGGCAGAGCATTGCAACCTATGGTCTGTGCAGCACGGCATGGGGGTTGATTTGAATATTCATGACTGCCTAATTTGAATATTCATGCATGTCAGGTCAGGCAGGCACAGTTGTGAAATGGGTCTCCTTAATCACTGGAAAATCACGTCGCGAAGATGTGAAGCCGCAATATAGGGGGCACGAAGCGGAAAAGGGCTGACTGTAATACCGTATCACAGAAGTACTGGGCCAGTGAAAGCACTGCATCTGCTCCTAAGATTATAGAACTAAAAAAAGAAAACCCCCCTGCAAGCATGACAGATCAGAAGTCTCTACTGTTCCATCTCCCTTCCTTTCAGCTCAACCAGCGCAGGCTCACATTGGAGGGGCAGCAAGACACCAGCAATGTTTCACTCTACCCTTACTCTGTGCTCATCTTCTCTTCAAAGGTGAGAAAGAACAAGAGGGCTGGAATCACATCAGGTGTTTGTTAGCAACATGTTACAAACAAGCAAAGATGCTTCAGACATTAAAACAGCACACAGTATTTTCGGTGTTGCTGAGGAGGTGCAAAGTGAGTGTTTAGGAACTTTCATCCAAGACAATAAATTGTTTAGATCATACCCCACATTATAACTTCCTTTATTGTATTTTCTTTTTTTTCCTTTTTTTAAAATATATAGTTTTCTCTTTTCAAAACTAATTTGAGATAATTCCTTAGTGATCCTTGGGAAATATATATTAAATGTGTGATTGTGTTTTGATTAATTTTAATTGGCCTGCTTTTGAGGAGAGAGGAGCACCAGTAGTTTTCTGGGCTAAAGCAATGCCATTTGATGTAAAACCAATATCCTTCCCAACTAATAACCCTAATATTATCCACAAAAACAGAATCTCAAGGGCTCAAAGGCAATAACATCCAAATCTGATCCAAACATTTCTAAGGATTATGCTAAGAATCATTCCAAAGCTATAAAAAAGCAAATTACAAATACTGCTGAAAAGCACAACTTGCATAAGTCATTACATGAGGTCAATATTCACAAAATTAAAATGCCTCATATGTTCAGCACTAATAACTTGAAAAAACAGCATTAGTTCTTTTCATACTGAAAAAATTGTTTTTGTATTTTATTTTTCAGCAGTAGAAAAATCACTATGTCCACAGCATTCACCAGAGAAACAAAAATTATTAAAGCATAGCTAAAAAAAGGGGATTTCATTTGTTCTTGTAACAGATTCAATGGAAAATTGAAATTCTGTTATGATGAGAAATTTAAGACAATAATTGTGTCTTAAAATACAGTGTTAAATTACATGTCTTAAAGTTACATTTTGCTGGCAAGGAGACATAAATTAATCTTTGTAAATAGAGAGAAATAGTTGAACTTAATTACATTTCTAGGCTATTTCCTACTCAATAATTACTTGTTGCAAGAATACACCTTTAATGACTCCTTTTAATTAACTGGTCTAAATACTTTATTTGGTTACATGGACTTGATGAGATGGCCCACTAGTCTACCTATACATTTTCTAGGTTATTCATTCTGAACTGAAGTGAATTCTCCAACTATTAAACAAAGCTCTTTAGCCCGTTAATAAAACTCACTAAATTGTCTAAGGCATAAAATAGGATACATTGATTTCAGAGAATAATATTCTCTAAATTTAATTTACTTACAAATGAGATACTTGACTCAATGTATTCTTGCCTTTAAAGATGATAGATCCATGTTGATAAAGAAACATGTAGTTAGGTGAAGAAAACGGCATTTATTCCATGTTTTTCCTATTGCTCTCATTTTTCCTTCTTTTATTGAAAGTCATTATAGCTACTTTGCTTTTTCCTTTGGAAAAACCTGCTTGTATATGGATTTGGCAACATATCCACTACCTCCTTGCAACTTACTGTTCAATCACAGAATCACAGAATCACAGAATACTATGAGTTAGAAGGGACCCACAAGGATCATCTAGTCCAACTCACCATCTAACGTCCGTACAGAGACCGAACGCACACCCCAGAGTGGTGAACATAAACCTAATTCCCTCACAGGCGCACAGGCCACTCCGAGCCAGAAGGGTCCCACAGGACCATCCAGCCCAACACCCCCCAGCTAGACCATGTCACTGAGCTCCTCATCGAGTCTTCTCTTAAACACCTCCAGGGACGGCGACTCCACCACCTCCCAGGGCAGTCCATTCCAATGAGCAATCACTCTCTCTGTGAAAAACCTCTTCCTAACATTCAGTCTAAACCTCCCCTGGCGTAGCTTAAGGCCATGTCCTCTCATTCTGTTCATCTCTTTCTTCTGAAAGAAGAGGTCCACACCCGAACTGTTTTGTTTTGTTGCGGTTTTTTCTGCTGCAGGACAAAACAGGAACACTCAGATATTTTGTTTGGTTCTCAAAGAAGAATCCTTCAAACAGGCTCAGTGAATTTCACATAACTTGGAAGAGGAAGAATTGGAATTGGAAAAGACCAATGTGTTAGCAGCTGCTGTAGACAGCATGTAAGGAAGACATTTATAAGTTCTTTCTAGAAAAACAGGAGTCAAATCTACATCCTAATAAACAAGATTATATTGTGCTCTACTGCTACAATTCACATAGAAGGATCTTATAGGAAGCAGTTTTTATCTGAGGGATTCTGATTTTTAGTAATAAAACTTGTCACTCATTGTTTGTTAAACTTTTCCTGATGAAAATATGTACAGTTTATTTTCAACACCTCAGTTAAGTGCATAGTTGGATTCTTATTTTTCTTATTACATTATTTATGTCCCAATAGAGCTAATGCTGAACAAGGCCCTAGGACTTGGTCTCTTGAAAAAATAATGTGTTCAGCTCATTCGTTAGTGTAAAAGAGCAAGGCTTGCTAACTCCAAAATGGTAAAATTTACTGTAAATATTTCCACTCAGCCTTGGTTACCCCATCATGTGTCTCTTACCCAAGATATTTCTCCTATCTGTTCCAAATTTCAAAACTTCTTAATCTTAAAATTCTACAGAAGTCAGACTGTACTCATTATGCCATCAAGTATACATTACAGAAAAAAACCCCAACAACAAAACACAAAAAGACCCTAAACAACGAACAATGTCAAACAAATCCACACTCCTAACTAACCAAAAAACAGCCCACTGAGATACAAAATCCGTAATTCTCCCAGAAAATTCTAATTATACTAATTGTGCCAAATAATCACCTAAGGATGTCCTCCACAAAATATGTCAGGGATGTAAGAAAATTAGTGTTCAATTCACATGAATATTCTCCAGCTGAAAATCCCATCTTCAAAAGTCATATCTACATCTCATCTTAGAAGAAAAAGCAATAAACCCGACATTAACCTCAAAAATGAGAAGACAATAGCTTAAAGTAATGAAATTACATATTTACCCTCACCAATCAAATTGGGTCATTATAGTGTCACCTGTAGAAACAAACTGGGAGCGGGTGGGTGGGGGAAGTCTGACCAAGAACTACATAAAAATAAAGCAACATTAACAGAAAAGAAAATCTTGTCTGGGACAAATACCAGGGCATCTGCTCCAAAACAAGCAAGCCAAGACTTAAACCAGCCACGATGCTCTGCTAACAGTTACAACTTATATTTACTTGTCTCAGCAATATCACTGTTTGTTACCAGAATTGTTCCAGAGCACTATACATCAGCTAAATCTGATTATTGCAGAACCTTGACTTTCCTTCCTTTGAAATCAATACAAATTAATGACAAAATATCCATGGGTTTAGAAAGACAACAAGCAGGCATTTTACTGTTATTTAAGATCATAATTAGTCCTTCCCTCAAAAGAAGTGCAATTCATAGACCCAAAGTGCTCAGTATTTTGTGGAATGAGGGTTCCAGGAAGGTGTCTTCCACTTCTCAACTGGGGAGAACTCCCTGCTTTCCGTGTCTATGCTGTCTTGGACATGTACAACCCAGTTCCCAATGCCTGTGTGCAACTCTGCAGGAAAATACAAGGAACTATTGATACTGAGAGTATAAACGTATTGAAAAACAGGTTTAATTTCCTGTCTTCAAAAGGTCACTAAATTTAGTGTTTATAACATGCAGTCTCCCATGCAAAAACAAATGAACCCCAAAGGTCAAATCTTCTAGTATTAATAATTGTTTCAGTTTATTACAACTAATGGTGCATAAATTTAATCGTTATAGATCACTGATATGCAAGAGAAAAAAAATAAAATATAGAATATTTTCAAATCAAGAGTATTCCTCATGGTTTTGTCCTTAAAACTTACATGCATCTGGTGTAGCAGGCAGGTCCTTAAAATATGTAACAAAATTAGTTTTTCACACTCTATAAATTTTTCCATGCTTGAAATGCTATACCCCAAAAATTTTACCTGAAGTAGGACCAAAGCAAATGAGAGCAGTGCAGAGCCATTTATTATATGACACAAGTAAAAAACATTTGACAAGTAGTGGTGATGATCATAACATAAAACTCTATCCTAATATATTGTAACTCAGCAAAAACATGAGAAATTCACTAAGTGTGGAAAGTAAAATGAGGTTCAAAACCATATTTCACTCTTTTAACGTTAAAATGAAGCTTATCATTGCTTGAAGCATTTTATGTGACTTTAAAGCCATAACTGACAACAACAGTTTAAAAATAAGCAAATAAAAATTGCAAGCAAGCAGAAGATGGCAAAATATTTTCACAAAGCAGTGTATAAAGACTTGAAAGTTCAAAACCAAACCAAAATTGATACTGAAAATGGCTAAGAGTAAAAGCACATAAGGTAAATAAAAAATAAAACCTAAGGTAAATACATAAAACCAGCTTAATTTTATGGTAAAGACTCGAAAGTAAAACCAGCAACAAGTAGAAAATCTTCTGTCAGAAAAAGGTACAGAGAGAAATAAGTCACCTTTAGGAAACACTTTGGAGCAAAAGAGCTGTTAGATAATACAATAAATAACAGAAAATATAGCAATACTTTTAAATTAACAGATGTCAAACTGCTTTTTTTTAAAGTTTTGTAGTCATTCATTTTTTATGTCACTTTTTGTCTTAATTGTCCTTGTGAAGAAACGATTTCACCTTCTGCTTGCAAAGTGTAACTAGATTACTAATAATCTATCCCTAGACCCCCTTTATTTTCAAAGTAGAGAAACTAGAAATTAATACAGCATCACAGCTACATGCCAAGAGTGTGTGATAGAATTATAACATTAATTGTTGTTTTCTATGCTATTTTTAAACGCATTCTGATGTTCTCATACATTTATTTTGATTTATAACATCACCATATATCAAGGAGAGATTTTTACCAAACTAAATGCAGTGTTGTTTATGGGGTTTTTTGTTTTTTCCCCTCAGTGTCCCTAAGCCATTTTTGTCATACCAAAAATTGTATGGGTGGTCCAAATTATTACTGCTGTTGGTCATTTTTTATGCCTGTATCAAAATTAAATGGACTATTCTTTTTTAATTAACGTTTCAGTTATGTTTGTCAGTGGTTGTTTTAACACTACTCAACATTCCTTCTAATTTTACTTATCTAAAATTTGATTGTGCTTTCTGTTCATTACATTATAGATCCTGTAAGATTATTGAATAACAAGAAATTTTAAATATCGAGCCATTTTCCAACATCTTTGTGCCACGTTAATAAAAAAAAACCCATCTCGCAACACAAAAACCCCCAAACCCAGTTTTCTTTTATTACTTTATGCATTTTAGCAGTTTCTTAGCTCTTAAACATGCATTAACTCTTATTCAAAACAATACAGGCCCAATTTCACACCTACATAATTTAACACCTATTGATATCACAGTGACATATTCACGATAGAGAACATTTAAAACAGCCTTTGATACCTGGGAAGTTAAGTTTCTGTAACAGCCTTTTGTGGAGGTTTTTTCCACAGTTTTTCATCCATGCAAATTACTATTAATGCCTCTGAATATACCAATTAACTCCTTTGTTGGTATAATCACAGTATTTTAGTAAATAGAGGGTATGTCTTCAGTTTTAGAAAGAAATATTGATGAAGAAATATTTGTCCCACAAAATTGTCCTGGACCAATTTCAACCAAATTCCTTCTACTAGTAAATAATTCTATGCCTTTTTTAGGGCAAAATAGCCTGAAGTAACCCAAGTGCCAAGCATGGCAATTAATTAGAAATATTCATTATACAGAAAAGTTCTTTAGACTTAAGTGGAGGTTTTTGTTCTGATATAAAGTTTTGAAAAGCGTTTTTGAAAATGTTTGTTGAAAAATCATGTCTTGAATGGAGCAGACTTAGCTGTGTGAGCTCTGTGGTGCATGGCAGCAGTAAAATACACACCTGTTTAAAAAGTGGGAGTTTTCATACTATTGAATAAGATCTTTACACTGCATTTGTGTTAAGGGAAACATTTTGATTGCTCTTAGGTTTTGTTTAAGTGTTTCACCTTATTCACTGTGACACAGTCAGATAGACAATTACTTATCCAGATCAATGATACTGTTTGCTAGTCAATCTAGCGAACAGCTGCCTCTGCAAGAATATGCACCACCCAAAAATCTACAAAAATATATTTTGGTAAAAAATAAACCAAACATATGAATTTTTTCTCCTGATTTACTGTCTCGACAGCAGCTTCTGAAGCCTGATGCTGTCACAGCACTGGGAGGGGTACAATTCCATGGCCAGAGGTGAGGAATGAGGAGCAGAATCACTCCCTCTAGCAGCTG
This sequence comes from Pitta sordida, assembly GCA_013390025.1. NCBI lineage: Eukaryota > Metazoa > Chordata > Aves > Passeriformes > Pittidae > Pitta > Pitta sordida. The sequence goes on from WEKX01028170.1 coordinate 159,416, forward strand.
TTAGCCAGCAGCTTAGCTGGTGACATTAAACAGAACCATAAATTAATTCCAATAATGAATCATTTTGCCTTTCAGATTGATTTTCTATCAGTTCCATCTGGAAATCCTTTTATTTTATGCAAAACAAGTGTTAAATGCTACCAAATTTAATCATACTTGTACTGTTACAGCCACTGGAAATGGAAAAAGCACCTGTACAGGATGCAAAGAAGGAGAGATTCAAATTCATTTAAATCAAATGCATGAGAACAAAACATATCCTGCATTCATGTCCACAGATCATCTCTACAAAACATGAAATTCTTTCAAACGTGCCAAAGATATATTAATTTTTTTTCACTCATAGGAAAAACTCTTTTAAATAAGGCTCCTCCTCAAAAATGCGAGCGGTTCTTAAGTACTTATTGCAACATACTGTTGTGCTCAGGAGTCAAAACTTTTTCTGCTGTTATCTTGATATTGACTACTAGTGCAGTGCTGCCTTCCTGAACTTATTATGGATGACAACCATGTAAGGATTGTTTAGACTGAAGGCATTGCACTAGACATGTCCATTGTTTTGATATGTTACCTTGGAAGAAAGAGAGGCATACATTTCTTTCTTGCTGAAATTAAAAACTACTGCACCAACTATTTCATTAACATTGTGACCTCATTTGTTGCATTTGATTGCAGAATATTTTGCCTCATATTTCCTTGAACATCAGAGAAATGAAATATGAAGAAAAAAAGAAAAACTAAGGAATTAAATGATAGCAAAGAGTAACTCAGTGTTTGTATTAAAAATACTGAAGGCTTAGAAAAAAAATTAATTTCTTTTTTTCTGTTGAGATTTTTTATTAAAATAATTATTTGTTTTCCTATGAAACAAAATTTTTCTTCATTCACTGAGCTGATAAATGTCTGCTGCAGCTTATATAACTGGTTCAGTCCCGCATTTACACCCTCAGAACTTAAGGTCCTTTCTTTGATGACACCAGACTGTTGAGCTTATGACTCTCTGATGCATTTTTCCAAATAATTTGTTTGAATATACTTTTTCATGTTTACTCTATTTGGATAATATTTTGAAATAATTTAACACAAATATGTCCTGCAACACACAATTAAAAGGAAATAGTACTATATATATTAAAGAATGTGTTTTGCTAATTTATATTAGAAGTCAACATCTAAGTGTAATATCCTAATCCAGGGAATATACAGGCAATGTGGCTGAATGACAGTGCTAAAATAAAAAGGATATTTTAAAAGAAAACAAAACCAAAAAATACTCACAATCAAACAAAAGAAAACCAAAACCCTACAGATATTATTCAGTGCAACATCCTGAATAGCACACATATTTCAAAGAGGAAATATCTGTAATTTTCACATTAAATTTAATGAGGAAGTTGTGAAATGCAAAATTGTATACATTGTTTTCCCAGCTCTGATTGTAATTTGGCATCAAAAATAGAATAAAATTGGATTGGTTTGTAACAAAAAGTCATAATTCCATACTGTGTTCCTGTCATGATCTATTCTTCTGCAGTGTACATCTTGTTTATCAGTTCCAAATAAATATGCCATGGTATAGGATGTAGTTACCATCATAAAGATGATGGATATAGTGAGAATAAGAATCTATGCATTTAAAAAAAGCCCACAGAAAATCCAGGAATGAGACACATGAATCAGTATCTCTAATTAGACATATGGAATGACAGAAAACTGCTGCATACAGGCATAAAGTTTGAGCTGTAGGAGATGTTTGATTCAGATAGGTGAAAACTACTAGCAAATTCTGTAATAGTCCTGCCATCACTTTACAAGACTGAAGTATGTAAGAAATTTACTCTAAGGATGTATTTAGCCACTGTTTTCAGAAACTCCCCAAGGAACACAATGTTATTTTCAGTATATTGTCAAACACTGGTACACGTTCCATATAGCATAAAGGATGTTTCTCAAAAGAGGCTTTCCACTCTGATAGTTGAGCTTGTTATCTGTAATAACAAGACTGAAATACAAGGCTGGATGCAACACACTTTTCTTCTCCAGCATTGCACAAAACTCAGTCAAGGTTTGTACATACCCATCTGTGGCTGATTCCAGACCAGATGCCCTGATTCTTCTTGGGTATATTGCTATAGTTTTTCTCACATGCAATCACATGGAAGTTCATTACATGAAGTAAAAGGAAATAGCAGTGGGGATTAGATCTAATTTTAGTAAACCCACTGAAATGTAAAATGCATTTCCATTTCTGTAACATTGTCTAAAGGCACAGGTATATTTGGAAAGAGAATTAAACTCCCAAGAAGAGATGGAGTTAATCCTCAGCTATCTTTTTGTAATAACTCTCAGGAGAAATTATTTTCCAGAACATCCAGATGAGATATGTGTGAAGGAACGTTATAGATTTCTAAAATTTTATGGACTATGGCATTCTATGGCAGATACACTGTACCTGGTAGGTCTTAGTTTGGGCTGTGAATTAGTTTGTTGGTGAATCTAGTCAAAACAGTGTATTTCAGTCACACTTGCTTATTTGTGGATTACGGGTCTCCTGGGGGTCCTGCGAATTGCCCAATCCACGAATACTATTTGCGGGAAAAAAACCTGAATATGGAAATATGCAAATATGCAAATCCAAAAGCTTGAATAAATGAGCTATGACTGTACTGCACATGCATCGACTGGGAAATTCTGTGAATATGAGTACTATTCACAGGGGGAAAATGTGAATACGTGAATCCGGAAGCACGAATAAGCAAGGTATGACTGTATTTCATAAATTTAAAAAATAAAAAAAAAAAAAGAAAATAAAAGCAGACTATTTAGAGTTTGAGGTGCTATATTCTGCAAACCAAGTACAGTAATCTCTCAAATACTGTGAGAAGTCAGTTCCAGAAGATGCCATGATAGTCAAAATCCGCAAAGTAGAGGTAAATACAGTAAATACAGTAAAGCTGGTAAAGACATCGAAAAAAACTCCATAATGTATTGAAGGTGTGAATGATGAACCACAAAGTAGCAAGGGATTACTGCATTTTGAAAATGGGGTAGATTTAAAAGGATTTAACTGGTTTAACAGAATTTTAAAACTTAAAATANTTGGGCTGTGAATTAGTTTGTATGGTGAATCTAGTCAAAACAGTGTATTTCAGTCATACTTACTTATTTGTGGATTACGGGTCTCCGGGGGGTCCTGCGAATTGCCCAATCCACGAATACTATTTGCGGGAAAAAAACCTGAATATGGAAATATGCAAATATGCAAATCCAAAAGCTTGAATAAATGAGCTATGACTGTACTGCACATGCATCGACTGGGAAATTCTGTGAATATGAGTACTATTCACAGGGGGAAAATGTGAATACGTGAATCCGGAAGCACGAATAAGCAAGGTATGACTGTATTTCATAAATTTAAAAAATAAAAAAAAAAAAAGAAAATAAAAGCAGACTATTTAGAGTTTGAGGTGCTATATTCTGCAAACCAAGTACAGTAATCTCTCAAATACTGTGAGAAGTCAGTTCCAGAAGATGCCATGATAGTCAAAATCCGCAAAGTAGAGGTAAATACAGTAAATACAGTAAAGCTGGTAAAGACATCGAAAAAAACTCCATAATGTATTGAAGGTGTGAATGATGAACCACAAAGTAGCAAGGGATTACTGCATTTTGAAAATGGGGTAGATTTAAAAGGATTTAACTGGTTTAACAGAATTTTAAAACTTAAAATATTACAACAAAATTGTTGGTAAAAATTATAGTCTAATACATTCTTTGAATGCCTGAATAGTTGAACAATAAGTAAAATTAACCCAGCAATTTTATCATCATAAATAATGGCGGTGAAGGTGACAATGAAAGACCATGTCCAGTTGCACCTGCCCCAATTTTAAAATGGACACTGAAAACATGAAGTGTGTGTCACACACATGACAAGTGAAAAAAATGCCTTAATACTGTAGAAAACTCAGTCTCAAACATTTTTATGAAAGAAAACAGTGATGACAACATCAGAAGACTTGTGATTGGTCATAAATACTTGCTGAGGAAAAGAATGGATACCCCTGAGATTTTTATTCTAATAGAGTCATGCAAAGAAGCTGTGGTCAGATATCGAGCTTAGACACATTTAAATAAGAAATTAAACACATACAATTGTTGTTAAAATAGTTATGCTTCAGAACAAACTGCTATGTGAAATTATGGACTTTGATGATAATTTTTAATCAAGTCTAAAATTCCTTCTAGAAAAACTGGGTTTGCTGTGTACAAATTATTGAACCTAATACTGTGGGTAAAACCAGATGGGTTTATCATACAGATTGACACACTAAATCATCTAATAAATCTATTTAGTCTTCATTTTTATGAATTCAAAACAGAAAGAAGAAATAGACCAAACACTGCTGTATCATGGAATATTGTCTTTGGCATCAAGAAAGTGGTTCTATCTGGTTAATTATTATTATTAATATTATTCCTTTGGCTAATTGCTTTCCCTATCAGAGTAAGATAAGCAAAAGTCCACTTTCGAAGTAACAGCAGCTTTGAAGACAAAGAACATACAGGCAGTACGTGAATTTTACTGGGGTTTTTTTTGTTGTTTTGGATACTTTTCATTTTGTAGTCAGATTTCCTAATGAAATACAGATGTCTAAAATGAAAATTAATACACCAAGTCGGCTAAGGAAGTGAGACAACTTAAAAGAAGTTCATAGCAATTCAGGCTGAAACTAGAAAACAAATATGGGTAGTCTTCTACATAAGACGGGTATGAAAGGTGGTGAAAGCAAAAGTTAAGAATCTCTGAGCTTCCTGATTTCTCACAAACTGACAAGAAAGGATTAAATATACAGTTTTCATTTGATTATGTTACATGCTACCTTAGAAACAACTTTGCACCTATTGCCTATTGCACATATTGCATATCTCCTTTGATAAGTCTCCTTCCGGTTCTGAATGCTGCAGAAAAGGTACTGCCCACACATATCATCACCATAGTTATCATCAGTGGCAATCAAAACACTCTAGAACATGGAAAAAGATGTGAGAAAAAGTAAAAAAATGACTGAAATGGAGATGGCTTTTACATTAGGCAAACAGAGGGAAACGCATAAATATCAGAACAAAGAAAAGACACAGAATAAGGAGTAAATGCATATTTAAAATGCCGTTTAAGGTAGAAAATTGTACACATTGTATATATTATTTCTAATAGGAAACTAGGAAATAAAATTTTAAATACGATTTTTCCTTTTATAAAGTTTCTTCATAAATCAGTTAAAAAAAAAAGAAAAGGGAAAAAACTTACACTGAAATATTGTAATAGTTTTGATTTGGACTAATGTAAGCACAAGAAAATAAAATTAGAACTACCATCTTCCTAGCTCTGTATTACATCTGGAATCACATTCTAGAGCAGCTTGCTCAAACGGGTCTAATCCCGCTCTATGTCATTTTTTCAGACAGACTATATGATTTTCACTGACCAAAGTAGCTGATATTGTTAATATTTCCACCTTCTAAATCAGTATTCCTGTTTCTGCATTCTAACAGTTTTTTAAGAATTAGAGATAACAACTATTATTTCTTTAATTAAAAGGGATATAACAACTAAGTAAAGCAATATATTTCAGTTCTTTATTAAAAATATAATTGCTACAATCTCCTCTGACAGCATGTATCATAACTCTGCTAAAATCCTGCATGATTTACATTGAGTTTCTATCATTAAACTTGCTGTTGGCTTCATTTCTAGTTCTATATCTTTTGCCAGTCACCACAATTTAAATTGATCTGCTAGATCTTATTTTTTATGGGACTAGGATAGGAAGGTTAATGACACATGGAGTTTTATTCTTTAAGGTACTAGGCCAGGTACCGAGCCTGAATTTGGAAAGCTTATAAGCATATGCTTGAATCCACTTCTGTGCAGAACATTAAGCAAATACTTTAAGAGGTGTTCCAGTATGAGATATTTTCATGTATCAGTGCCCAGGCCATTTATTGTACAGGGAAGGGTGTTATCTACAAGGAAAAATCTTAGACATGTCATATTGACTCAAAAATACATTATGTCTGGAAAGAAGCCTCCTAATGGTCTGCAAGCAACCAGTTAAAGAAGGTTAAAAACTACTAAAAAGTAAATAATCACAAATTAGATATTTTTTTATGCTATGAGAAAGGTCTTATGCTACTAAGCTATCTTTCTGAATGTATATAAATAGGAATTTCTTCAGTTGAATTATATGTCTTGTATTATAATTGAACTGTTCTAGTCCAAGGACTAGCAAAATGCATCATCACAGCCCTTCTTTCTCAATCTGGCTGTTCTGCCAAAAATCAAAGTGAATTTCAGCAAGATTAATCATGGTAAATTCAGAAAATTTCCTGACACCCAAGACACAAGTTGCAACTCTACTTATATTACTTTTATTTTCAAATTAAAATACTACTTCTCTGTGTTCACAGTTGCTGAGAGTGGACTATATGAATACCCCACTAGGGCCACACTGAAGGGAAGGAGTCAGGTTTTGTATGCTATTTACTGTGGACATCTTACAAAGTAATACACATTATTATCACAGTTATGTAACTGTTACAGTAGTTTATTCTGCAACCAGCGGAAAAACACTCATCACGTTTTCTTCTAATATGCATTAAAAGACCACTAGAACAGGATTAATTTCAACTTTACTATGTCACTGTATTAGGATTTAATTTTATAGTACATGTAGCAAGAAGACAGTCATACCTCATGTATTCATGCTTCCAGGTTCACGTGTTCACATATCCACAGGATTTTTCACAGAAACACAGAATATTCTGAGTTGGAAGGGACCCACAAGGATCATCGAGTCCAGCTCTTAATGCTGTCTCCCTGGCGGGAATCGAACCTGGGTCTCCCACATGACAGGTGGGGCCCCCACAAATAGTAGTGTCATATTTGCATTTTCTCATATTCATGATTTTATCCCCACTATTGGTGTTCGTGGATTGGGTCATTCACGGGACACCCAGGAGACCCATAATCTGTGAATATTGAAGTATGACTGTACATATATCTGATTTTAAAATTAATATTGTTTCAAATAGGCCAAATTATTTATTATATGTTTGAAATTTAGTAAAAATACTTCAAAACTGTATTTTTAAATGCTTATCATAATCTAGATTTATTGAGACTAACCTTTTTAGAGTTTTTGGTAAAGATATATACCATATAAAAATTAAAAAAAAATAAATTATAGAGGTTTGGAGTTCATCTACATTTCATTTATTAATCCCTAATCCAAATAATTTTGTTAATACTAGTCAGAGACACTTGAATTTTCATTTCTTAATTTATTGATACTGCCGTGTATCTATATACTAGTTGTCATACAATACTTTTTCTCCATTTTAGATTCTAGTTATCTGCCTGGTCTTCTATAATCTCTGGAAACACAGTGATTCAAAATTATTCAGATATTTTAGTAGTACCATTTTTTCTTTGTATCTGTTGCATGAGATGATTTGTACCTGGCTCTTCCTACAACTTGCAGTTCTAATGGGGAAGAAAAATTTCTCCTGTGACCATATAAACACTCAGCTCAGAAGAAATCTGACATAAATGTTCAAATGTCCCCGTTCAGGACAGCATTCTTTTACATACCATGTCTTACTTCAATGCTTTCTGACTTGATAGATGAACAAGTGCTCTCCTGGGCAAAGATATTTTCCTGATCTGGCATAATATGGGCCTAATATGCTGTACATATTCAAAGTTCATGATGCATTATCTGCTATCATTAATTTCCAGAGGGCCAGACTTAGAACCAGGTTTTTTATGTGGTGCTCTTCTTAAAAATATTTCTGTGCTACCTAAGAAAACGAAGAATAATAATAATTTTGATAGTGTATAAAAACTGAAAGAGCAATTCCAGTTTTCAGTGTCTAAAGTCATTGAATGCATGGGTGTAAGTTTGTGCAGCAGTATATTAGAAATGTCTGTGTAGGAATCCTGTTATTGCTTAACACCCACATATCTTGTAAACTAATAACGGGATTGTGTTTTCTTCTGTACACTGTTCAGAAAATTTACCCTCCATCCTCTACTTTACCCTTTAAAAATTTAATCAAGCATCTGTCATTTCATATTCTTTTGAAACCCCTTTATTTTGCTGCAAAGAGTCCAGATTATTCCATGAATATTAGAAGGAACAGGGTTCATCTCAGATTAGTTTGTCTCAATATGGATAATCTCTCAGCTAACATCTGAAAATAAAATAAATGCACCATGTGTGTGGAAATATGTTTAAGAGGGTAGGTGAAAAGGAGTGAAGAGATATAAAAAAAACTTACAATCTTTTTTTTCTATGACCCCTTATTTTTTTCCCCTTTGTATGAAATAAGCATTATCAGAACATGGATCAATTATTTTTTTCAAGACGGGAAGTCTGAAAATATTTGATCATGTGACTAAACATTATCTAGATGGGTGATTTGAGAAGTTATTTTCTTGGACTCGGGGTTTTTTTCCTCGCTTCCAAAATACTCTGCACATTTTCACATGGCAAGCATGCCTAGGTTCACATGCCTCCACAGCCTTCCATTCCTTTCATGCTGGATGTAGCCATAACAGGTCTAGCCATGAATCCTCTCCATGCAAATTTCTAGTGTTCTCAAAATAGAAGTCATGTAAGAAAGGGTTTCCACTTTTCAACACACTATGCAGAAAATATGGGAAAATTATCAACTGAAAACCATGATGATAATTTAGAAGTCAATGAGACTTAAGTAGAAGCAGCTGTACTCCTATGGTGGGTGATATGATCCAGAGAGATGAGCAAACACCTGCTACCCACCTCACAAGATATTGTTAGACTTAATTAGTCAATGTTGAAAAGCACTTTAAAAGCCGCTGAAAAAAGGGCAAGTATTATTAATTTTTATTGTAATTATCATAATTATCTCTAGTATTGTTATGCAAAATGAACTGTGTGAGAAGGCACAAGATTACAGCAAGTGCTTTTCATAGAAGTTACAAAATATTGGTCTCAAAATTCTCTAAATTACAGCCATGTCTACACTGTCAATTTGCCGAATGTCTCATTTTAGTCTTTGGTTCCACTTCTATGGTAATCTCACAGCAGGTAGTTTGCTCCTGGGCTGTTGTTTGAAGCAAGCCTTATGAAAAAAAATCCTTCTAAACAGAAACATTACCAGGTTCAAGGTTACCTTGTGTTTTGCTCCATATAGACAACGTGTCTAGGACCATTAAACTTTGGAACAGTCCTCTGATATTCACAGTGATCCCATGCCACTCCCTGGGTGACAAGCTTTGTGTTTTTTGCACTGCCCTATAAACCTACAATTGTACTGCAAATAGCAGTCATTAATTCAGGTCATATGATTTGCTGAAAGAGGAAGCCAAGAATATCATCACAGAGAGGATCCCTGAATCCCGAAGAGACCTGGAAACTGGAATCTATTTGTGTGGGGAAAGCAGAGGCCTCAGGAGCCTTACCTTTGGCAGGATTAAACCTCAGCTTCACAACAAGTGGCTGGACTAGCTGATGCTTCAGGGTAGGAACATGTTGCCAGCCATGTCAACTCAAACATCAAAATTCCCTGAAGATAAGCTTGTTAATGACGACTGCCAGCCAGAGGTCTAGTGCAGCTTGGCATACACGACTGGAGCAGGACCTTTGGGACTATCACAAGAAAGAAATGCACAGGTTTCCTTATGTCTGACCGAGAACAGAGAGCAAGGAGGAAAGGGGCAGGGGATACGAATTAGGTTTGGGGACAGTCAAAGTATGACAGGGAGCAGGCTAAAACAAGGAGGGCAAGGCTACACAGCTACTGTACCTGGCAGCCTCCCATCACCAGTTTACCTGACTACACATCCAGAGAACTGGTCTGCATGACAAAAATCTGCATCACAGCTCAGGGTTTTTTTGTCCAAGAGCAGAAAGTGAGACCAGTAAATCACTGCCATACACATTTATGAACATCAAGAGCAGACAAACATCTACACAGATTACAAAAGTATAAGATGCCAGGCATGCCCTCTGCATAGATCAGAGAAAAAGGACTACCTTCACAGTGACCCTGTGCTCCTGACATTTAAAAAGAAAAAAAGTCATTCACTGAATTTTGAAATAAAAGACTATGTTTACTGGTTTTACAGAAGGTCATTCCGGTAAAGAAGCAAACACAACTCTGTCATCTGTCTCACATTTCCTTCACACTCTCCCTAGTTTTGTCCTGGATGATACATGAATACATGATACATGAAAATCCAGTGGTGAGTGTTCCTGCCTCTCATGCAGGAGACCGCGAGTTCAATTCCTGCCAGGGAAGCAGTAGTGTTGTTTAAGAGTTGGACTGGATGATCACTGTGGGTCCCTTCGAACTAAGAATATTCTGTGAATCTGTGAATCATAGTATAATCCAGCAGAGGATGACTAAGGTACCAATTTCTGGCATCTCTTCTCTGTCCCACCACCGTCATAAACAAACAGTTGAAGTTTAGGTACATCTCTGTGGCTATGTCACTCCGTGTTTTTTTCCTCTCAGAATTTAGAATGATTGATACACGGTCATAGAAGAATCTCTGATTTTCCAGAAGGGGAAAAAATAGGATCTTGGAGCACTCATCTAAAACAGAGCCATGGTAGCCAGTTATTTCATTCATACCTCCTCCATGGCAGTCTCTGACTTCTTGCTTGATATAAAAGGAAACCTTATAGGAAGAACAGGGAAAGACACATGGGAATGTAAATCTCATTGATGACCAGAGTTGTCCAAAGACCAGAAAGCCATCTGGAAAATGAATTCTCCGCATGGGCCAGCAGTCTGGTGGATCTTTTCAGACCTCTAATGTGATCAGACCTGTGGAAGAGTGATTTCACAGTAGCCAGTAAAAGCTGTGGCTGACGAACACCAGAGGTTCAGCAGTGATCCTTTTTCCAGCTGGCATTATATCCTAAGAGAAGGATATGTTCAATCTTTATTGTGTTTCTGAGCCTGTCACGGAGCTTTAAATGTGATTCTTTGCATACAGCAGAAAGGAGACAGTCCAGAAGGTTCNATGGTAGCCAGTTATTTCATTCATACCTCCTCCATGGCAGTCTCTGACTTCTTGCTTGATATAAAAGGAAACCTTATAGCTAGAACAGGGAAAGACACATGGGAATGTAAATCTCATTGATGACCAGAGTTGTCCAAAGACCAGAAAGCCATCTGGAAAATGAATTCTCCGCATGGGCCAGCAGTCTGGTGGATCTTTTCAGACCTCTAATGTGATCAGACCTGTGGAAGAGTGATTTCACAGTAGCCAGTAAAAGCTGTGGCTGACGAACACCAGAGGTTCAGCAGTGATCCTTTTTCCAGCTGGCATTATATCCTAAGAGAAGGATATGTTCAATCTTTATTGTGTTTCTGAGCCTGTCACGGAGCTTTAAATGTGATTCTTTGCATATAAAAGGTTCTCATGCAACCTCATTCTCTCTAGCAGCTATCCTAAAAATGTCCTTGTCACTGGGCCTTGTAAGCAGGATTTCCTCACATTTTAGAAGATCTCCAGAGCAGAGGAGGAAGCAGCACATCTAGTGATGTGGTCAAGATCATAACCTATCCACTTGAACAACAAAAGTCAAACAGCAAGTAGAGAGGCAGCAGAGAATAACATGCAAACACAAAACTTCAAATTAAGCATGTTTGGGAAGGGTATCAAATTCTGTTAAAGGTCCTGATAATACAGAATGGAAAGAGGAGGAGAATGTCCAATACATTGCACGTGCTATCCCATGCAAGTGCAACCCCTAGATAGCTACAAAGGCTTGTAGAGCATGTGCTGAGACAACTAGGATTAAGAAGTGGAGGCGAGACATGCCTGCCACAAGATTTGTCCTGAGCAGTGTGCATACAAGCTATTTCATATCTATCAGTACAACAAGGGAAATCTCTCTTGTATAAATGTAACCCCTATGGCTTAAATCCTTTTAAATATCACTATTTTTCTCCTCATCTAATGCCTTTGTTCTCTAAGATTGGTATTTACAAAGTAATCAAATAATCAAACTTTTCCAATCGGCTAGCAGATCATAACTTCATGATTCATGCATATAATTTTCAGGCAATCATAAATGAGAGTATTTCAGAAAAATATTTCATTTGTTTTCTAAAAATCCCACAAAAAAATCTTTTCTCTGTATAATGAGTTTTACCCTGGCTGGATGCCAGAGGCCTGAACGGTTGCTCAGTCCCAAATAATAAGATGATATACGAAGGGTGAGTTGGAATAAGGCACTTTAATATAAAAACAAATAAAGCAAAGCAAAAACGTGCGCAGAAGCAAAGCAAAGGAACTAATCTCTACTTCCCATCAGCAGAGGTGTCCATCCACATCTAGGGAAGCAGGCCTCCTGAGTATGATTAGAAGGGAGTCATCGAGACCAATGAATGCTCTCCCCTCCTTGCTCTCTTTCTCAGCTTTTATATCCAAGCTGATGTCATATAGTATGGAATATCCCTTTGGTCAATCTGGGTCAGGTGGCCTGCTCATGTCCCCTCCCAGAGTCTCATCCTCAACTGGGGGGAAGGGACATTAGTGTGATGTGTACCCAGCTGTAATCAAAACACTTGTGTGTTATCAGCACCCTTCTAAAGCACAGCATGGAGAGGCCTGCTATAGGCTCAGACAGACCTAATACACTCTGCAATATTCTGTATTTGTTACTGCACTAGTCAATGAATAACAAAATATATACAGTTATACCCATCCTTCACGAGGAATGGGACAGCCCAGGGGCCTCGCAAAAAGCTAAACTCACAAAGAAGTGCAGGTCGTTAATATGCATGCAGGCCACGCCCATTGCCCCACCCCCCGGAACTCCACAGGGCTGCGGGCACTTTTCTGCTTCTCCCCTCGGAC
>WEKX01028170.1:172780-203127 GCA_013390025.1 Pitta sordida
GGGCTTGGAAACCTGGCTGCTGCCACCACGCATGCTCACCATTCCTCTCCTCCCAGCGCACAGCGCTTCCCCCCCTTCGCTTGCCTCACTTTCATGGGGTAGTTTCCTGGGTCAGGGATGGGACACAGTGCCACCATTGTGAGCCCCCTCCCCACAGGGCAGAGTGAGTCCTGCCCCACAGACACCGTGCCACCACCCCTCGGCAAAGCAGGGTGGCTGCGCGTGCGTCGAGCCGGGGACCTCTGCCTCGCAAATGGGCGGGGTCATAATGCAGAGATCACGATGTACTGGGGATTCACTGTATATGCACTTTACATATGCAGTAATCCCTTGAATTTCTCAGGGCTTCGGAACCAGGGGAGTGTCACAAAAGCTGAAATCCAAAAAGAGGGGTNCCGGGCACAGGCTATGAGCTGTGGGCGTGTGTGGGGTGTGTCTCTCGAGTCAGAGTGGGCTTGGAAACCTGGCTGCTGCCACCACGCATGCTCACCATTCCTCTCCTCCCAGCGCACAGCGCTTCCCCCCCTTCGCTTGCCTCACTTTCATGGGGCAGTTTCCTGGGTCAGGGATGGGACACGGTGCCACCATTATGAGCCCCCTCCCCACAGGGTGGAGTGAGTCCTGCCCCACAGGCACGGTGGCACCACCCCTCGGCAAAGCAGGGTGGCTGCGCATGCGTCGAGCCGGGGACCTCTGCCTCGCAAATGGGCGGGGTCGTAATGCAGAGATCGCGATGTACTGGGGATTCACTGTATATGCACTGTACATATGCAGTAATCCCTTGAATTTCTCAGGGCTTCGGAACCAGGGGAGTGTCACAAAAGCTGAAATCCAAAAAGAGGGGTAGATCATACTTATGTAAATAAGCTGCATCCATCACCCTGCCCCCCTCAGCCCCAGAGGGCCCCAGGGGGCATTCCCAGCCCCTCCCTGCACCCTGTACCTGGACAGGGGAACAAAGGGGATCTTTTCTGCCCCTTCCCCTCATGGCGGGCACAGGGCTTGCCTTTCCCTCCTGCACCATAGATGGGGGTTCTCTCCCATGACCACTGCCACTACAGGGGCCCTCACAGTGGCTTAATAGTAAAAAACGGGACAGAGTCTGGGTGGCCCTGAATGAGGGCCACCTGCTGTCACCCCGTTCCATAGGGCTGGCCGGTCCTGCCCCCCAGCATGGCAGAAGGTTTGCTGTGCATGTGTGGCTCGCATGACCTGGGAAAAAGGCACGAACAACCAAGGGAAAACAAAGACGTTTCCACAGGAAAAAATAACCTCAAAGAGGTGAAGCCATGAAATTTGAGGCATGGATAAGTGAGGGATTACTCTATCTATCTATCTATCTATCTATCTATCTATCTATCTATCTATCTATTATCTATTTATCTATTGGGAGGGTATACAGATACGTCACTCAGAATATTATGTACTCGCCTTTTTATAAATGGAGTGATTGTTAAAGCCTACCTGTAATTTTCTCTCCCAACTGAATATGTTAGAATAACAGATGCATCTGGGAAGTTCTCCAAATTACTATATTTTTAGATTGTGCCTTATTGGTTTTCATTATATAAGAAATCCCCAAATCTTAGTTTATATGCACCATTACAGTTCAAATATTATTTAAAATTAAGGTAAAACAAATATTTCAATCTTTTTTTACTTCAATGCTTTTTTTAAAAAGTAACTAGTTAGACTTACTAGCAGTTAACCTCTACTAGCATGCTTCATACATGATTTCAGTCCCCTTAGTGCTATGGTCATTGAAATGTCAGTCTTCCAGGGTCTTACAGCAGGATGGCCCCCTACTTGATAAGATCTCGATTTTTTGCCACTCTCCAAGGGCTGATAGAGAATTATGAAAATTCACTTAGAAGTCAAACAATGGCACAATATTTATGAGAGAATGACACCAGAACAAGAGGACATGGCCTTAAGCTACGCCAGGGGAGTTTCAGACTGGATGTTAGGAAGAGGTTTTTCACAGAGAGAGTGATCTCTCATTGGAATGGTCTGCCGAGGGAGGTGATGGAGTCACCATCCCTGGAGGTGTTTAAGAGAAGACTCGATGAGGAGCTCAGTGACATGGTCTAGATGGTGGGTGGCTTGGATGGATGGAGCATGTTCCCCATGGTTCCACGCTTGTGGGCCTGATCCCTGGGTGGGCGTTCGCTTTGGAGTTGGACTAGATGATCCTGTGGGTCCCTTCCAACTCAGAACAACTTGTGAACCTGTGAAATACACAGATCTACACAGATTTTCTAACTGAAAATAGAAAATGTCATTTAGCATCTGTAGAGTTGAAATAAGGAAATATTCTTCTTTAGTGAAATACCCAGGGAATGTGGTGTATCTTGCCCTAATGTGTCTATAAGTGAATCTTTTCCAAATTCCAAGCTGAGATATCCAGGCTGAGCTACAAAGAGAGGACATCTGCAGCTCAACTTGGTCAGGTTAAAGGACCATTTACTAGGGGTTACTATCTCTGGAAATGATTAATAATGATGATTTGACCAATTAAGATTATTTAAGTGAGAATAAAAACAGGATAGAGTGATATTTCCTGTATTGGTGACCTCTCACACCAACTAGATGAGACAGGGATTTTTCTGAGGTAGAAAAATATCTTCTTCACGTTTGAATTTTTTTAAAATATCTTATTCTATTATCTAATTTCATAATTTTTAAAGTGCAATTTGACATATATGACATTCTGGGGCAAAGAATTATGTGATTAATCCTTACATTATGCAAAAAGTGTATTTCAATTCAGTTTTAATAAAATTATACAAATTGGAAGCAACTGTCCTTTCGCAAGACCTAAATTCAGGTATGAATGTCTTTCTCTTTGGGTTGTGATTCTGGTAGACCAGTCTATAGTTAAGCATGGCCTTTCCTGCGATCAAGGTTTTTGAAATATAAAGTTGAGTTTTTGGTAATGAAACAATAAAGGTTATTTAAGAGTATATTTTTCTTTAATGTATTTATGTAAACTATCTGATTTTGCAAACAATTTTCTGGGTTTTTTGCAAAACTCTGAGGATGCAATACCTTAATTTGGCAAACTGTATATATAAACGTTGCTAGGATTACTTACATCATGATGAAAAATTATAAGCAGGCTAAACTTCGATAATACATTAGAACAATGTTAATAGGTTGAAAATTCAGAGGTTTTGAAAAAAAATGAGTCTCCTCAAACCTCGCATCTGCAACTGTTCTCATTATTTGAAATATTATTTTATGAAAAAACAAAATCTTTATGGATTTCAGTTTTTGTAGAATATCAGCATTAAAATCTTGTCATAAATTTGTTGTAGAAATATTTCATATTCCTCAAGATATGTTCTGTAAAGTGAAACTGCAAGGTTTGAAATGAGGTTTTAATGGGATATGTCGCACGTGTTGGTAAAAGAATGTAGGAAAAGTTGGTGTGTTTCCTGGTGCTCTGAACTCCTCATCCTATATCAGTTATTACGGGCCAGGGCAAGCAGCAACCTTCATCCCAAGTCTTTTCTTACTGAGTTTTGCAGCTGCTTTTCCTCACAGATGGAAATCTGTGAAAAACAAAACCCTCTTACTGTTCCTGCTGCAGATGCTCCTGCTTTGTCAGACTTCTTTTCACCAAAAAGAAAAAAGACTGAAACAGCAACTCGGAGAAACTGCTCTATCATACATCTGGAGAGAACCTCAAAGAGAAGCAAGTTACTTTCATCTTTACTTTAACCATTTATATCAAATGCTTGACATGTATCTTTGAGCTTAATATAGCTCATGCAATATTTAACATATTTATTGATACCTTATTACACACTTTAACCAATCCCAGAGTCCTTTATTAAACTTAGATTTTTACCCATCTACCTTTATGAGTCTTCACAGGGTCAAGAAAGGCTACTGTACTTATTAAAAAAATCCTTGAGGAGAAGGCAAGAAAGCTTGATGTTAGCAAGCAGACCTGTCTACTTAAACATATGCCATTAAACACGTTTTACTACTGCATGATGGTGTAGTTTAATTTCTTTTCTGATTTGGACTCTGTAGAAATATTTATTTCACCTTTTTAGGTACTGATGTTATGAACTGGAACCTTACAAAAATAATACACATGAAATATGGATGAAGAAAAGAATATACTATACACTTCTTCCTCTGGAATCTTGAGAGAAAAGGCAAGATTTTATATGAAATTGAACCGCCAGCGCTTCAAATTAATTATTCCAGCTGCCTATACTAACCTAGAAAAAGCAGTCTCTAATCTTCAAGACAATAAAGCCAATCCACAGTCTAAACATTTAACCAAATAGATCACTGAAAATCACAGAGAATCAAAGCTAGCTACTCATCCGAGTTGATGCTCATGAAGAAGCAATAACTGCTCCTGCTGTTACAAGGTTCACAGACACTAATGTTTTTACGTCTACGGACAACTTTCAGATCCAAAGCTTCAGGGTGCTTTTATTATTGTTACTATTTTTTTACTTTAAATGCATTTCAGAATACATTTTTCTTTCTATGATTACACATCCTGGAGAACAGTTTCGACATTCAGATTCAAGTCAGGGGTCTGTCATTAGGTTTTGTGCTGGTTTATGATGTGGGGTTTTTTGTTTGGTGGGGTTTTGGTTTTGTTTTTTTTAAGAATTCAAAGCTGTCCATTTTCATTTGGTCGCTAATCCATTTCTCTCTCCAGAAATAGAAGCTAATACATTTGTTGCGATATAGACCTTGTTGTTAGAAAAGGAAAAGCCAACTAAATCATGTAAAGAAATCAACTTCACTCTTTCTTAAACTGATTTTACAGTTGAATAGCTTCAAATGTAATGTAAACAAAGCTCCATGACAAATCTATCACCTGCTATAATACATTATTCAGGTCAATGTACAGTGAGTGTAAGCTATATGGGAAAAGTTGGGTAGTGCAGTCAGCCCTCTTGTATTTCACACCCCCCAAATCACAGCTTCACATCTTAGTGGCATGATTTTTTAATGATGAAGGAGGCCCCTCTTCGCAACTGCGCATGTGTGACCTGACACAGATGAATATTCAGTTAGGCAGTCATGAATGTGCAAATCAACCTTTACAGCCACCGCGGTGGCTTGGCCACTCCACTTGCCCCATCCTGGTCGTGGCAGCTCTGCCACTTCCCCACCCCCTCCAGAACAGCCGCTGCAGCAACTGATACTCAGCAGTACAGCGCTGAAACAGAGCCAGGGATCCGTCTGAGGGTGTGGGGCAAATTTGCATATTAATGAGCTGCCATTCAACATGGAAGTAGGGCTTTGCAAGAGTTGATTAAGACCGTGGGTCCGCAATATAGGAGACCCGACTGTAACTATTTTTCTCTGGAGAAATTACAGGTACAGAAGTAAAGAAAATTTCTAAGAGAGAGAAGTTTCTTTCTAGTGCCTTGTTCCACTGATAAACATCAAAATGAGCTGATATTGATACCTAAAGAGAATAAGAGGAAGTTCTTATGCAGAGGAAGACTGAGCTTCTAGTCTGTACTTCTTGAAATTGCATCATAACAAGAGGTGTATATTTTATGATGCTGTTTCATTAAAATATCTATTTTTTTAATATTCCAAACTACAAGCCAAGAGAAAAACTTTGAAAAAGAGAAGTTGAAATAAATAAATAAATACATACATACATAAAACGAGATAGTATAGTATAAAAAGCATAATATTAACTTAAAAGACATTTCCCTCTTTATATTTACAGTTAGACCCCAAAATAATAGGGTCTTCACACATAATGGTTCGGTGTTTCAGCTATTAGTGAAAAATTTCTCAGCACATCCTAATCAGTTATTCACGAATGTGTCCAGTTGACGCATGCGCAGCTGCTCTGCCACTTCCTGTGAGATGGGCGGGTGGCACCTCTCGTTCACTGGGGACAGCCACAGATCGTTCTCTTATGAGTGTTGCGGAGGTTACATGGCATTTATAGTCCTGCAGCGCCATGACACAGCATGTGTCTGTGCATCTATCTGTCTGGATGTCTGTCTGTGTTACTGTTTCCATGGCTAGAGGCAGGGGAGGTGATACCAATAGCAGCAGAAGCCAAGCACCAAGCACACTGTGCTCCCAGGCACTGGTGATAGACGTAGTTGCAAGGAAAATGCCCCACAATAGTGGGGCTGGGCTGGCCGTGGCGGCGGTGGGCCAAGTGCTGTGTGCTGGGATGGGGCAGCAGTGGGACAGGTCCATGTCATCGTCACTGCCACTGCACCAGGAGGAGGCTTCTGTTCCCTCATGCTGTGGCAGCCAGGCTGGACTTGCCGGTGCCTATCTGCATAAATTCATATGCGCATATTCATAGTCTTAGGCAAAGCACTTCTGCCAGTACTGGCTGCTAGAGTTAAATGGAAAAAACCTCAACTCCCAGGCTCCTCACTGCCCATAAGGAGCACGGGATATTGCAGTGTTCCAAAGTTGCTATACTTCTGGCAATAATCTGCCATATCAATGTCTGGCCAGTATTCGTGGACTAAAGGTGCTGCGGGACCCTCGAGAGATGGGTAATCTGCAAATCTGGAGGATTGACTGTATACCCTAAATTGCCCATGATAGCTGATAAAGGTGAATAATATCTCTGAAGCTGAGTCCTACAAAGACTGAAACGAAAGATGGAGCTACAGCAAAAACTATAAATAAGAGAAACCAAAGGAGAGGATCTTAGAATGGTTATAAAAAGATAAATCCTAAAGCAGTTCAACAGAACAGAGATATTGGTGGGAATACATGACTGAGAGGAAATTTGATGGTGCTGGAATGTATCATGTTATGCCATAGGAGAAGCCATAGCAGCTGGTTCATATTAAACAGCTCTTTACTGTGCAATTGGTCCTAATAATTTTAACAGGATAGATTTCTATTCACTGATGTGTCTTATTCTATCTTTTGTAATATATCCAATAATTTTGCCTCTTCATACATCCCAGGACTCTTAGACTCTTGTAGTGGTCCATCTCAGCTGTTCTGACTTCTGTCTCTATAGCTGTTGCGTGCTTTTACCAACAAGCTCTCCAACTCCTTCAATTCAACAGCTGCCACAGACACTTCTGCGTTTGGCACAGCATCCCAATGGCTTCAAGAGGTTTACTCAAAGAGTAGGTGGGTGAGAATCTATATTTCTGTAACACGTGATACGCATCCGATCTTATGCAATATTTGGGATGGGATTCCAAAGACTTTTCAGTACTCTAAAGGTTGAAATCATATTCCCATTTTGCCCATTATATTTACATTTCCATGAATGCAGCCATTGCAAGGTGGGCAAGTCATTGCAGAAGTGGCACAAATACATTACTTGCCTGACTGGACATGTAAATTGGTAATTGTATATAGTGAACAAAATGTCAGCCTGCTTTCTAGGAGTTTTAAATGAAAATAAAGCTCTGTATTCAGAGCAACATAGCACCAAACCAGTAGTTATCCATTGTAAAAATACTTAGGAGAGAAATAAAGGAGCATGATAACGGTTAAAATGTCCAGAGTTTACACAGAAAAAACTTTTAAGGGAGACATTTAGAAAGAACACTTAATGTAGACATCAGCAAAGTTTTTTTTTCAGAATTCATTTTTTCAAATGTTGTAGAAGGACATATTCAGCTCTCGGATTTCTACCTCTATTGCTTGCAAAGAGCTAAAAAACCCTCTTCCTGTTCCTCATTGCAATATCTCACTAACAAATTCCATTTAATTCTCTCAAAAATGAATTTAAAACTGCTCATTTCAAACAATTTGCACTCCTATAGAAAGTATGAAAAGAAATGTTAATTAGAAAGAGACTGCTGCATTCAGCTACCTTTTCTCATGTTACTTAGCACTTTGTCGACAGTCCCTGCTTGAAGCAGGATATGTTCCATGTAGGATATGAGGACCCTGGTTTTAAAAGCTTTTCTTCCTCTCTGTTTTCTTCCCTTATAAAAATACACATAGCTTACAGCATTTCATAAGTACACACAAAGTCCTAAAACTCTGATGTTTTTGACTAAAACTTGAAAGGTTTTAGCTATTTTCTTATTTGCAGATTATAAGCAAGAAAAGGAGATATTTTAAATAGCTCCAGGAAACCAGCAAATATCATATGACACCCAATATACCCGAGGTATTTTTTCTAAAGTAATCATCTCATGCAAGGACACTGACGTACTCATGTCAGTGAGAGGAGGTACTCATTTACACTGGAACATATACACTAAATGCACAATAATTCTGTTTTGGAATTACAATATTAATCAAAAAGGAAAGAAATATTTCTGTTGAGTGATGGCATAACTTCGAAACATGATACAACAGAGCTCAGTATTTCTAGCATCAACCTGTCTATCTGGGACATGTGCTGGAGATCTTCCCATTTTAGGAGATGGAAAAGAGGCAAACTCAAACGCTTCAGTTCAGAAAAATAGGAACAAGTACCAAAAATGGGATATTACATATTACTATGGACTTCTACTGTTATTTCCATAAACACATTCAGAAATTTCATTTATCATTCCAAATTTTATCATAAAATAAGAAAGTACAGACTGTAAAGCTGAACTTTACTGTCCCACTGACACAGTTTAGAATAAGGGGTTCCTAGGACAGAATCACAGAATCACAGAATCAGTAAGGTTGGAAAAGACCATAGAGATCATCAAGTCCAACCTATCACACTTTCTTTCTCAGATGAATCTGATCAGTGCAGCTGCTGAACTGCAGGTCTCTGCCTTGTACAAGTTAGAATTGAAAGCAGAAAACAGTCTAAGGGGGAATAGAAAGCAACGTCTCGTTTCTACCCGAAAGATATGGATGTGTCATCCAGAAGAATTTACACCTATCTCACTTCTATTTCTTATATCTACTATAGTTTTTATATGTCACTGATATGTGAGCTCAAATATAAATAATACATTGCATTAAAATGTATTCTGGGAAATTCACATGTTTATGCAGAAAACTTTTGCTGAAAAATGTTAAATACTGGTAACAAAATTGAATTTTCTCATTCTTTAATAATACCTGCATCAAAGACAATACATACTATGACTAAGGTTTTGGTTTAGGATGTTAGAATGGTTTTCATAGGAAGGGACAATGACACTTAGTTACTCCTGAAATCTCTTCAAGAAGATGTAATGTCTGCCGGCTCTTTTGACTCAGCACACACAATTGGCTGGTCCATAACAAAAGTGTCACCAAAACTATTGGTTAATGCCCTCAGGTATTTGATATCAACGCAGGGGGAAGAATGCTGGATTACAGAAGTACTTATTTTCCTGTGAGGGAGGACGTTTTGTTGAAATGCTCTAACTTTTGCACAGCGTTTGCAACATGCTCACAGTTTATGGGTACTTAAAATCTCTCCATTACTTTTCTTCTCATTATATTCATGGCTTTTTTCCCTGTAATATTTACAGTCTCTATCCCTTCATTATCCCATTCACACAAAAGTGTATTAAAATAACTTTCTTCTATCTTGAAATCTGGGTGATCTTTAGGATGGCTAAATTACTTTGGAGGAGGAATCAAAATTTCCCTCCTGTCTATCATCCAAACTCAAGAAACAGTTGTCTTGCTCCCTTGCACTGTCCCTAATTTCACTGTTATTGATTAGTAAGAATTCTTATGGCAAAGGTTAATGTAATAACAATACAAAGAGAGTAGAACTGTATCTTTGTTGTCTAGACTAGAAAATAACTGAATTTTCTAGAGTTTTGTGGTTGGATATCAACTGACAGAGGTTGCCTTAAATTGGCTTTAATACCAAAGCAGAAAGAAACAGGGAGAGTGATACTATGAAGAAAGGAGAAAAATCAAAATATGCTGAACTCAATAAAAACAGACAATGCAGTTCAGATCAATTCCCTAGATAAAAGTGCTGAGAGCCAGATGTCTGAATTTGGTTGATCAGAATGAAGGAAATTGTCACAAAAAGCAAAATTGCTAAAAGCAGAACAGATCTGAGGTCAGAATTCTTTCCACTAAAATAATCCTTTGGAGGGTATAAAGGCACTCTTCTTTTCTGTCGCTCTGTTCCATTTTATATGGCCAGCTGATATAAAGCAAGTGCTACTATTAAAAATTAACTGATTTATTCTGAACATATTCCTTCTTTCATCTTTGTTATCAACTTTGCTATTAAAAGCATTGACATACTTTTTCACTTGACATTAAGCTCTCATTTCCACCTTACAGAGCTCTTGCAGCTCCCCATGAGATGTGTAGATATGTTCAAGTCAGTACACATTTTTAAACTGTGAATCACAGAACTCAATGCTCTTACTACATGCTTTCCTTGACACTTCGTTCTTCCATGTTATTCAGAAAGTTCCCAGGGGCCATTTTTGCCATTGAATACCAAAAAAAGGTTACTGCTGTGAGGACAAAGAAATGCAGATTATTGAGTTACAGACAACATACAACACACAACACAGTGTCAGGAGTCATGGATTGAAGATCGCAACTGCTGTGGGAAAACTGTCAAAACAAAGATTTTACTCAATATTTCAATGCACATTAAACTAAACATCAAACTTCAGACATTTATTTATTTATTTATTTAGAAGGTATATTAAAATAGAAAACATTCGGTAGAAATAAAGAGGAAGTATACAGTTTTTACTGAACACTGACTTTCCTTCCATGAATTTCTCTAAATTTACATTTTATTTTTCATTATTCTTTGAAAAAATAGTGAAAATTCCCTCAAATATCTCTGAAATCCAGTACCTAACAATTTTAATACCTGTTCTTTTCCACGAAAAAAAATGTTCAAATTCACTTGTGACCATAATTGAGTTACATCGTGCTGCATAAAATGCTGTGATCGCTTCAATAGCTTTTTCATTTTATTTTAGAAGCATTGAAACAGATTCCCTATTGTACAAAAATTTGGGTTTCACTTTCGTGCAGAGGATCCAATATGAAGATAGAAAATTAGAAAATTATCATATTAACAAATTAGCTACTTTGCAGAATGATTGTACAAAACACTGGAGGATAAAGTTCCATTCAACAATTCATTTTCAATTTGATGACAAATCATGATATACAATTCCTTTTATACC
This sequence comes from Pitta sordida, assembly GCA_013390025.1. Lineage (NCBI taxonomy): Eukaryota > Metazoa > Chordata > Aves > Passeriformes > Pittidae > Pitta > Pitta sordida. Next base: position 183,838 of record WEKX01028170.1, read on the forward strand.
ACATTTTGATTTCAGCCCAGCTACATACAAGAAGAAATATTCTTGCTAGAAATATGTAGGATCAACGTTTAGATCTGCAAATTGCTATAGGAAAAATTTAAGACATAACTTTATTACAGGAAGAACTACATATGTTTGCAATAGTGATTGCAAAAGATGTGCTCTTGTGGGAAAGTCTAGCCATCTGGAAGGGTGCTAAATGAACTCTTTGCTAGGTTAATGTTTTGTTTTGTTGATAGCCAGAACACTTAATTTCTATCTTTGGCATTTATTGTGCTTTGCAAATTGCTTTTCTCAGCCACTATAACACTATTATAGCAAGACATTTTAACACTATTTAAAATATATTCTTGTGACTGGAAAACTTTGACAAAAATATGAATAAATTAATCATTATAAAATTCTCCAAGTCATTAGGATGGAATTCACTCTCATTTATCAGGCTTCAGTTGTCTGCTAGAAATACAGCAAGCAAAATTTAGCACAAAGAAAACAACTTTAAATGTTTATGTTTGGCTTAATAGTCTTCTTCAGCCTGGATGAAAAACTGCTAAAATGGTAAGTGGGCCACCCTAATTGTATTGATTATAAAAGGAAACACAAGAAAAATATATACACCTGCATATATTTGACCTGCATTTATACTCACTATTCAGTGTTCTCTGTGAACAAGAAGAAATTGTTAGGGGAAAAAAAATCCAATTAAGGAAAAACTGATAGATTAGATAAAAAGCAAGGTGTGATAGGTGCAACACATACCAAAGTATTTTATGCGGGCAGATCTATTCCTCAACACTTGAGACCAAATAACAAACTCTTGGACACTAGTGTAACACATACAAATGGTGCCAAGAGAATCAAGGGAATGACTTCCTCCAATTTGTGCTCAGTAGTATGAACAGAAAGGGACGCAGAGTCTGGTTTTAACAGAGGTTGACACTGATATTTGTTCCACATACTCGACTAGAGAGTAAATATTGAGATGACTATCCGCAACATCCTGAATGTGAACTTTGAGCTAACAAAGCTTGACAGAACCCCAGCAAAATCTGGGATAATTAACTTCTTACTTTCTGTACAGAATACACATATTATACTGCTTTGTTTTTAACATTTTTCTTGATGTATAAGCATGATTATTTAGCTTGTTGCAGAGTGATACAATTTTAACAGCAGTACATCACCTAAGCACTTAATTTTAAGCACATGAATTAAAAGTAATAATTTTAATCTAACTGGAACTAAATGAATATCAGCACATTCCAGCTTAAATGTTTTATTAAATTCTTTGTTACTAAGCAGAGAGTTTCTGCAATGAAATGGACTTCCGGGAAAGGAGCAATGAAAATTAACATCTAGTTATCTCCAGATTTGCTGCAACATGAACTGCAAGAGGTAGATTAATTTTTCTACTCCTCCTGTCATCTTTTTCACTCAATTATGCAATGAGTTCTGATGTCTCAAATCTTACTACAAGAAAGTGCAATAAATCAGACTTGTAGTTTCATTACAATAAGTGCCTTCAAATGTAATAAATTATTTCATAATTAACAGAACTAATGAAACCTGGTGTGGATTTCATCTAAATTTATCTGCCTGTGCATAGGTATTCTCATCTCAAAGACTAGCATCACACCCATGATGTAACCAGTTAACATACAACTCTCTGCTTTATCAAGTCAGATTAAAACAAATGTGCCATTTAGAGTTGCAACTCCTGTAATCTAGGATTTAGAATAGATATGTTCTCCTCCAGAGGCAAGTAGTCATTGATTAGTCCCGTTCCCCACTCCGAAGTGGAAAAGCTGTAAAATACAACTGGACCAACAGAATTAATGATTCAGTGATACTGCAGGTTTCCAGGTTGCTATGGGGAGAGTCCTTTTGTTCTATTGCAAAACTTTTCTCCTTTTTACTGGAACAGACAATAGAGTTTCCTTTCTTATCTCCCCTTCCCTCCCCTGCAAGGTATGTAGCCAGGGGAGGGGTTTTCTCCTTTCTGCTGGACAAACAATGGAGGATTCTTTTTCTTATCTTCCCTTCCTGGCAAGGCATGTGACCAGGGGAGGGGCCTGAGGGCCAGGGCGGGCTGAGTGACAGCCAATGGCATGTGAAAGACACGCCCACAAGGCATGTGACATGGGAGGGGCCTGAGGTCCTATAACTACAGCTGTTGGATCTCAAGGGAGGTGGTTTGTGGATCTTCTAGTCTGAGGCTGCCTTGTTTTTGCCTCTGATCTCTATGACTGCCATTGTGCCCAGGACCACATGGACCTTTGACTCCTCATCTCAGCACAGCCTTCCCCCTGCTGACCTGCTGGATTTCCCTGCAGCCCCTCGGACATTTCAGGAAAGGATCACTGGCTGTTACTCCACTGATTTGCCTACCCTGAACCCTATTCCCCTGCCCCTGGAATCCCAGAGGTGCCCTGATCTCCCTTTTCCCAACTGTCTACAGTTGTCATTGTTCCATTGTTGTCAATATTGCTATTGTTGTTCAAACATATATATGTATGTTACATTAAATTTTTGTTTCTCGCATCAAGTTCTTATTTCTCTCTATATATATTATTCATGTATTTTTAAATTGAATTCCTACTCTGTCTTAATTAACACCAGGACCCAAGTGAGGAGTGGCATAAGCAATGTGTAGAGTAAATTTATCTGTAAATCTACAAGGTAGTATTATTTTATGTATGTTATGTGAATACATAAAGATCTAGTGTATATATGTATAGTAAGACAAAACTTATGGGATGTTATAAAAATATACTTCTAGACTACCAAAATCTTTACAGTTTTACAGGTAAAATAGGAGGTTTATAAAATTATTTCATATAAGTTTTAATTATATTCTGAAATTATATAACACTTTTGTTGAGATATAGTATAATCTGCAATGCAGCTATAAAATTGCATTTCTGTCACTAGATGTAAAATGAACTATTCACATCTGTCTGGAAAAAATCCCTCTTGGGAAAACTTTTCTCCTTTCCTATGAAATACAGAAGGCAGTATAAGAGGGCAAGAATTTAAAAAACAACATAATTTTTAAGTTCTTGGTCACTTCTGTTTTTGTAAAATTCATACCTTAGATTTATCAAAAACCTATGCTTAAAATACTTATTATAAAGGTGAAGTCAACAAAACAGCCATCCACTCCCCTGATATAAATTCTAAAAAAATTTTTTTTGAGATCAATAATTCCTTTTAAAAAATCCCACTGATTTAAACTACTTCCCAACATGAGCTTGAGGAATTAAAAAATGGCTCTATGAAGTCTTCTGTTTTTCAGTATAAAATATCTTTGTTGCTACAGAGTTTTCCCCTAAAAGATTAAAGTACCCAAAGCTTATTCCTATGAGAAAAATATTGTTCATATAAATAAAGATATGAATACAGAATTAGTTGTGTGGCCCATAATAATAATCATTTATTAACTAATGCTCTTTAACATACTTTATTTTTCACATCTTTGAAGGATGGTTTTCAGTTTTCTGTTTCCAGGTTGACTATTGAACATTCAGCAGCACAATTGAAACTTTGTCCATTTAGAAACAGAACATATTCTAGTCCATGAGCAAATCAATGTGGCTGTTCTTATACGATAGAAAAATGTCTTTATCAGCAAGGACTGAGAAAGCGAGCAATCTGCACATATCCACTAGAACAGAGTACATGGTTCCAAGTCACTGCCATGAGTTATCTGTCCAGAAATCCAAATACATTTGACTCATCCCAAGGTAAATGCACATCAACATCATACTGTTAGTTATCTGATCATCTACTATCTTTACCTAGTTTGGACCATGAAATCCAACCTGATGTGAAACAGTTTTATTTTCTTATTGAATTTCTTCATTGTTTTGTTTTCATGAATTTGCATGCTTCCCATGTAGAGTTATAAGAATTAACATTTTCTTTCCAAGCTGTAGAGTATACTCAGTAAGAAAAGAAATTGTTTGTACAGAATTGTTTTCATTCAGTTATTTAAACTTAACTGCCAGTAGGATTTATTTCCTCAATGGTTACAATTACTTTTGGATACCAGAGGTATGAACAAGTCCAACCACTCATTCCAGTTAGCATTTCCTTATACCTGTTAGAAAAGAATTACATTACCTGTCTCACTGCCTGTTCATCTAACCTGATTATTTATTTCAGAATATTTTCAGGTTTCATTATACTTGACTATCCTCCATAATTTAACATCAACTCTAAATTTTGCTTCTCTGAAGTACCTGCTTCCCTGTTTACATGACTTATAATTATCTGTAGAAAATTTGACATGAAAAACATCATAACAACTGTTAGCCTTCGGACAAACTAAAGATTTGATTTACACTCACATTGTCTGGCTTCTGCTTTCTATTCCTAATTTTTAAACATTACCATTAATTTACTTCTCACTATTTGACAATCTCTCCAAATAATCTCATGTAAAATATTGTGTCTGAAACAGTTCCAAAAATCAAATAATTTATTTTTTAAGGCAAACACATGGTTATAACAGTAGAGTTTTGTCGTGGTTTGACCCTGGCTGGATGCCAGAGGCCCACCCCAACTTCTCCTGAAGGAGAAAACTAAAAAAAAAACCAACTGGAAAATAAAACTGGAAAATAAAATAAAACTGGTCACAGGCAACAGAAGCAAGGCAAAATTATAAATAAAGAACATAAAGGGTTTATTTTCTAACTAACAAGCTCAGAACTGCAAGGGAAGCATCATTTAGAAGGCAACCTTTCTCCCCCCACCCCTCCTTCTCTTACAATAGATGTAATATTCCCTTTTCCACCAGNACGCCTGCCTTTATCTCTAACTTTGAAGGCCGTGGCAGCACGGACAGCTCAGGCAAGAGCTGAGCTGTTAACCCCCTCGCTACCAGAGCAGTAGAAAAAAACCCTAAACCATAACAAGTTTTAAAGAGAATATCTAAACACAAATCCAAGCCACATTTGTTATGTTTAAATAAGGCGCTTTTATCTCTTCTTCCTTAGAAACTGCTCACTGTTCATTCATTCATGTGTGTAAGCACACCTGTATAGGTACAAAAAAATCCATCTTTGTGTATTTCAGATCAAGCTCACAGAGTATTTTTGTTCTTGTGAGATTAAACATTCAGGTCCCATCCTCTCCCAAACTTTTTAAGATTAATCAAAGTCATATATACTACTCAATGGTACCCCTTGACCATCTCTAAACTAATATCATATTCTACTTATCCATATTGATATAGACTGAAATATACCTGTCCAATAATAAACAAGACAGCTTTAACTATTGTATTCAGACAGCAGAGTGAAACAAAAAAGTATTGATGACAGTATCTGCATCTTCAGCAAGAGCTCAAAAAAACATTGACCAGGGAAGACTAAGAGACATTTCATGTTTCTCTCAAAATTTACTTCTTGACAAAAGGAAACATAGCGTATACAGGAAGCTACACTTTTGCTGACAGACCAGTTAATGTTTTAACAATTTAATAGTATTAACAGTCTAGTCAATACAAAGGAGTCTTATTTGTATGACAGGGTATGAAAACTTCCTAGTATCCACCCCTTCTCCCTGGTATTAGACTTGCCCCTCTCATGTTCCTCCAGCTGAGAAGGTCATCAGTTTTGATAGCTTAAATATTTCTTAGGAAGTCTGTAGGAGCCTAGGGAGATGCTAGGGCAAGGCAGGAGTTACCAGAGCACTTTGTCAGGAGGAGAGAGGTGTGCACAGTGGGTGGTTCTTTGTCAGTCTTTGATGTGCTCAAGCCCATTTCTCTGTGATTTCTGATCTCAGGCTGCTCCCTCCTCACTGCTCCCACTCGTAACTGAAAAACTTCCTTCATCCCTCCTGTGTTCAGGAGCAGATGTTTGTCATGCAGGAAGCCCTGGGCTTGTCAGGCCCTTGCCCTTGGAGACAAACACACATTATGACTCCAAGAGGCTGGACAACAGTCACTCGGCCCCTAACCTTCATAACAAGGTGAAAAAGAAAAAAGAGACCATGGTAAGTTTGGGCAAGACCCAAGATCCTGTAATTTCAGGTCAGTAGAGAGCCTAAATCCCAGTCCTACTGGTAGCAGAAGCCATATTAACTGGACTATATAAGAAATATATTGTTGCCTTTCTTTCCAAATGTTTCCTAAATACTAGAGGAGTCTGTTTCCATAATTGCAATATATAGGATATATTTGACTAGAGGGAGTTCAATCCTGAAGCAGAAGCTAGTGTTGCCTTTCAGAAAGTAATCAACATAAGAGCTTGCCTAATTTTTGCAGTTCTAAGCACAAATGGCTATTCACAAATCATGAATTTGTGACCATTTGCAGATGTAAATGACAGCATAGATATCAGCTGTTCTAAAGCAATATCTGCACCTGCTACATATGGACTCTTCCACATCATAAGCACATACCTCAGAATGTCTAGTTTTACATTCACCCAATTGAAAACATACAGCTCAGGCTGATTATTAGACTTCAGTAGCAACTGGGATCTATCCTGCAAAGAATCCTTTTGGACAAGTGCAAAAATTTCAAGTAAACCTAAAATGTTTCATCTGAGTCAGAAGGGATATCTGAATATTCATCTGTAGACTTAGACATTTAGTAACCCCCCTCAGAAGTTCACTCACCACCACAGCATTCAATTACCTTGTGAAAGCAATTGAACTACTCCTTTTAAATGAATTCTGGCAAATCTAAAGATTTATTTGCATATTCTTGCCATCATAAGGAAGTAAATCAAGGAGCCTCGCATCAGAATGTCCTGAGACATTTCAAAATTAAAATGTTTCTCATTTGAAAAATTGATTGACAAAGTTTACTTGAAGCAAACATCTTTAAGGGCAAGGCAGGTGTGTTAGGGAAGTATGGTGGCTTGTTTACTGAACATGTCCATGGCCAGTACTGAAAAAGAAGCTCAAGTCTCCCTGACTACAGGAGCTGGTAAAATACATGTGCACAGTTGAAACAACAGAATCCCTGTCTCACCATACTGAGTGGGCTTCTTGACAGACACCCCTCGACTCACACTATTTTACAGAATTTGCGGCTCTTATATTCATATTTCCCCTTCCATGTGCTTCCTGTATACCATACACACTTATTTAGCATCTGCAATATGGTTGCCTCAATAATTTATATCTTACTTAGCAATTCTGTCAAGTTCCTGTCCCCGATTGTCATATGTGTATTTCCCCAATGCTTCTAGGGAAAACTCTTTTAAAACTTACCATTAAACCACATTATACATACATATATTCTTTCTCCAGTTTTGATCAAATATACCTTCTCTTAAGGCTTAACCTTCACAAATCTAAGAACGTCTAGTCTTACACTTAATTTTGAAGCGTATTTATTGAGAATTAAACCAAGCCTGTTAAAGTTAGATATATTTGTTAATTTTTTCTTCTTGAACTTTCGGTGTGGTATTGCTAGGTTGTTCTTATATACACACAGTTTATCCAACAGTTTGATAACTTAATTATATTGTGGCAGTCTCAACTGCTACAGAGAGGTTAGGGTTAGGGTGATTGAACTTCCACAAACATATCTTTACAATACTGTAAAAAAGAGGGAGTTGTTTTCTTCTTACGTCGCTTGATAAGAAAACAACAGACAATCTTCTTGTAGTTGAGGATTCCTATGATAATGAAGTGACACTAGAAGCATTCTTTATATTTTTTTGCAAATTCTGTCCTTATCAACCTGTATTTTCAATATTAAAAGCTTAAGTGATCTCCAGGGCAGGAATAAAGCTTATTATCCTTCTCCTTCCCTTACTTTTTCCACTTGAAATTGTACCATGGAATCAAGGGGCAACAGTTTTAAACTGAAAGAGGTTACACTAAAGAAAGGGAAGATATTTTTTCTATGAGGGAGGTGAGGCATTGAATGGGTTGCCCAGAGAAGTTGTATCCCTTTATTGGATGTGTTCAAGGTCAGCTTGAATGCGCCTCTGAAAACTCTGATTCAATAAAAGATGTCTCTGACCATAGCAAGGGTGTTGGACTAGGTGATCTTCAAATGTCCCTTGCAACCTGCTCCATTCCATGATCAAGAAAAAGCAAGATTCTATATTGCCTGGGTCACTGGAAATGACAGATAACATTATTCTAGGAGGTAATCCACTCTTACTCTGTACAGGAAAAGCAAAAGTCTTTCAGTCATCTCCGTCCATAGATTTTCTTGAATAAAATTAAACAGTTAGAAAGGATCCTCCAAGCTCTGAGTGTATTCAGAATCACAGAATCAGTAAGGTTGGAAAAGACCATAGAGGTCATCAAGTCCAACTTATCACCTATTACCTAACCTNTTATGATACTCAAAACGTTGGAAACTTCATGATACACATTATACAGAGGAAGATACTAGAAAAATTGACACACAGTGCTCTAGAATCAAGGGTTTAAGTCTTGCATGTTTTAGATTACAGCATAAAAAGCAGGACTTGAAACACTTAAATTTTTTATATTATTGGTACATTACCTAAAGTGATGAAAATTCCCTTTTGTAAAATGACCTTGGACACAGAAAAAGGAAAAATAGGTATTTATTATCAATTTCATCATATGGTCAAGCTGGTCAAGGGAGGTGATTGTCCCATCTGAATCTGCACTGATGTGGCCTCACCTTAAATGTTTTGGACACAGCAATACAAGAAAGTTACTAAGCCATTAGAGAGTGTGCAGAGGAGGGCAATGAAGATGGTGAAGGGCCTGGAGGGGAAGCACATGAGGAGCAGCTGAGGTCACTTGATCAGATCAGGCTGGAGAAGAGGAGATCAAGAGGAGACCTCATCGCAGTTACAACTTCCTTGTGAGGGGAAGAAGAGGAGGGGTAGACACTGATCTCTCCTATGTGGTGATCAGTGACAGGACACGAGAAAACATAATGAACTTGTGTCAGGTGAGGTTTAGGTTGGATATTAGGGAAAAGTTCTTCACTCAGAGTGTTTGGGCACTGCAGGCTCTGCATGGCAGTGGTCACAGCACCAAGCCTGACAGAGCTCAGAAAGGTTTAAGATGATACTCTCAGGCACATGGTGTGACCCTGTGTAGGACTAAGACTTGATGATCCTTCCAACTCAGCATATGGTTCTGTGAAGATCCATGTAGGCCACCTTATACTCAGACTTTGACAAGAATAAGCAGTTCCAAGCATAGTATACTCAACTCTGACAGATCACTGAGATCACTCAACCTAATATACACAGGCATATATCCACACACACTCTAGAATATGTCGCACAAATATCTGTAGGCATCACAGAATTTTCTTTTAATTACAAAAAGTTCTTTGGACTATTTTACTATGGCTGCATTAAGGGAGTACTTCAGAGCCAATTTTAAAATAGCAGGGGTCACAGAATAGTAAGATCATTCCCATGAGCTTTTTCTTTATTTTTAGGCTAAAGCCTAACAAGAAATACATGAAGCTTAGATTCTATTTCATAATGAAATAACAAGGTTGTTTTATTGCTGCTCAGAGGGAGCACTTCAAATATGTCCAAACTCCTAATTCTACTATACCTGTCCAAAGTGCCTTAAGTGCCATTTATTAAAAATAAAAAATAAATTGCTTCTGCTCCTGTATAAATCCCTAAATGTACAAGGTCTGAGGGCAGCATTTTGAAGGAGAAATACTTAAATGTTAGAAGAAAAATCCACTTAATAGGAGACTAGGTTTTCATTTGGTTACAACAGAGCTACACCTGTTCTGTGCCTGTCTCAAATTATTATAATAGCAGTTGAAGTCAAAACTGAATATGATAAAAGATAACGCCCAAACTACATCAAAACACATTACATATAAACACTCAATTTGGAAATCATTTTATTTATTACAGCTGGTGATAATCCCAATTGCCAAAGGAGAAGACATGCTTTCTACTGAAAAAAACCTCATCCTCTCAGTTCCACATTGTATCTAAAACACCAGATAATAAGAATTATTCCTGGGAAGTTTAAACAATGAATTAAAATAGTGGGGTTTTTTAATTGAAAGCTGGCAATCTACAGAACCTGCTAGTGCTCATTCTACTCCTGTCATCTGACACCATTTCTTAAACTGTTAACAGGTAACTTAGTACTGAACAAATGTAGACCAGATTCTGCTTTGATTTCAGGTTAATGTAATTTAAAGTACTCATATGTAGTTACTTCAACATTTACAATACTTCTGCTAAAAAACTGCAGAAAGGCGTTTTTTAATAAAAAACTTCTGTGGCTGTGTTGACATTTATAAAGTATGTAGCACTTAAATGTTAAAAAACGACTTGGTAATAAACACCCTCAAGTGTCTACAAAGAAAACAGTTAATAAAAAGAATATTTTAAACATGCAGCAGTATTACTGTTCTCTTGAACTGCGCAGATCTGAGCGCACAGACACATTCAGCCCTGCTTCTTATTGACAGCATCATAAATAGTCTGCAGTGGTATTGTATATATTGTAGTAGCACTTACCATCTACTTTCAACAAAAGAGAATCATTGTACAGGAATCCCTCAAATTTCATGGGGGTTCGGGACTGGGGGAAGCCTGCAAAACCTGGATTCCATGGAGAGCAGTGAATCATAGAAATTAGCCACACCCTGTGATCCAGCCCCTGAGCCCAGGAGTATCAGGGGGTATTCCCAGCACCTCCCTGTACTGTGTGAAGAGACAAGGGAGTGAAGAGGATCATCTCTGGTCCTCCCTGCCACCAGGGAGCCCCAGGGAGCCACAGCTTGGGGCACCCCACCAGGGAGTCCTGACTTGCTACCACGCGCTGTCGGTGCCGGGGACTCCCAGCTCAGTGCCACATGCCACTCCCACCAGGGACTCCTGGGGAGCCACAGCACCCCTTCCCACAGAGCACAGCGGTTCCACCTCTCGACACAGCAGAAGCCCTCTGTGCATGCGCACATGGGAAAACGCCGCGGAGAATTGAGGAAAGCATGGTGTCTTCACTGTAAAAAATGTGAGGAATGTATGTAATGTATGTAAATGTAATGTAATGTATGTTAATGTAAAAGATGTGAGGGACTAAAACTTGATGTGTGAGGAATTGAGGGATTACTATATTATATATTGTAAATACATGTGGAGAGTCACATGTATCCACTCCAAAGTGGCATCATACGTTAAAAGTCAAGGTTGAAATGTTTTTATCCACCAATCCAGAGTTCTCAAATCCCAGTTCAGTCCACCAGCAAAAAATGCTAGATTTTTTTTCTGCAGACTGACTATTGTAATTATGAAGTTGTTATTCACAAGTGTGTTCTCTTCCCCCAAAAAAGGGCATATGACTGATACTAAGAAAAAATATAAGGAAGAGGAAAATACAAAATAAAGCTCTTTTGCTGTAGCAGTTCTAGAGTCTTTTCACTGCATACTGAAGATTTCATAAAATAAAAGGAGAAATATAATTTTATTTCTCAAAGTCGTCTATAATCAACTACATTTCTTCCTCTCTCAGCTCCTTTCCTTTTACTGCTTCATCCCACAGCAAAAACATTATGCTGAAATTGTGACATAACTTTCATTACTGCAATGCCACACATAGGATTATTACTTAACCAAAGGATCAAGCAGAAAATAAGCTATGAGGAGAGGCTGTGAGCTTTTTCTGCTGCATTAAAGAATAAATCCTCAACACGAGTGAAAAAAACACAGACATTGCTAACCAAGGACATTTCTGTTACTCTAAATATTCTCACTCAAACTTGTTCCAGTATGACAACTCACTTGATTACCGTGCAGAGAAAGAAGACAAAGCTAGAAATACCACAGATAGCCTGATTACACCAATGGGTAACATGGATTTTTTTTTTTTTTGCTATGATTTTTTATTAATGTGACAAAGGAAAGTAATCCTTGCTCTACAGGACAGATAGACATGTTCACCTGACAGTTTTTATTTTACTTTGATATGAATGTACAGGTCAGATATTCAAGCACTTACCACCTTGTACTTCACCACCAATTAAAATCTTGGCTTCAGCATGTGATAACTAATAAAGAAGCATTCAGAAATTACATGGATGTCTATCATTTGTCAAAAATGAACAGTACCAGACATTTTACTATTCACTTATTTTTTTTTCTTTTTAATTTTTTTAAAGAATTGGAAGTTTTCATTTGATAGTAAAAGTAAGCAAACTGTGTTCACAGATAAGAATATTCTGTATCATGGTACGAATATCTGTGCAAGTTTATAGATGATAGACTTTAAACACCTATTATGCTTTTTCACATGACCAAGAATAGAGGTGCTGTGGATCACAGACACTTTCTGAGTCTGTTACAAATAAGAATGGATGCCGACAAGCTAAACTGATGCCTTACAAACCGCAACATGTAGGTTTAGAATGAGTTCCCACAGTCTGCTTTGTAAGTGCCTTGAGCAGAAAGGACAGCACAGTTCCAATTCTACTGGTCTAATCTTCACGTGCAAATGACTACTAGTAAGGCCTGCTTTGCATGGGGGACCGGGTCCGAGAAGAAGGCGGGAATGATGAAATCCATGAAGACAGCAAATTCATGAATATTCAATTATGTCCCACCTGTAGCCACACCCCCTCCATTCCTGAGCTCTAAAGGGCATTTCTGGGACTTCTCACTGCTCTATGCCACATCAGGAGACCTAAGGGAATATCTTTCTGGCTGGGAAGCTGTCTTTAAACTCAACACAAATGTGACCAAATATGGCAAAGGCACTGAGCTGCACGGAGAAATCATTGGCTTGCATTGGTGGCCTGAGTGCTGCTTGACCTGGCCACACTCTGGCCATGGGCAGCTGCTGCATTAGGCAGTGGGACGCAAGCAGGGGCTGAGGCCAGAGCAGGGCAGGTGTGAGCTTGGCCCTGGAGCAGGCCCTAGGTTCTGCTGGGCCCCAGCTGCAGGAGCTACCACACACCCAGCAATCAAAAAAGTTGCTGGCAGCAGAAAGGGGAGCAACAGGGCAGGGGATGTGAGTGTCAGAAGCACAGCTCATCTCAGGCAGTTGCCACCACTTGAGTGACACGGTCTGCCCTGAGCAGCACACTCCCACAGGTTATCTCTACCGGCATACAGCACTTCGAGGGAAATGGAATCCTGTTATGGGAAAAGGCAGGTCAGAGCCAGAGGTGAGGTCCTGAGCATACACAATTGCATGGGATTTTTTTTTACCTCTGTCGTTAATAGTAAAGACAGCTGCTTACATAATGTAAGGTCTCTTCAAGAGTCTCTTGATACAGTCAATAGAGATGAGGAATGGTCTAACCCCTCTTTAATAGAGGGGGAAGATGTAAGGGACATACTATTACATCTAGACCCTCATAAGTCCATGGGACCTGATGGGTTACATCCTAGAGTGTTGAGAGAGCTGGCAGATGAGCTTGCTAAGCCTCTCTCAATCATCTATCAGAGGTCTTGGCTTACTGGTGAGGTCCCAAAAGATTGGAAGTTGGCCAATGTGAGACTTATCGATAAGAAGGGTAGGAGGGAGGACCTGGGAAATTACAGACCTGTTAGCCTGACCTCAGTGCCAGGCAAAATTATGGAGCAAATCATCTTAAGGAAAATGATGTTGCACCTCCAGGAGGGTAAGGAGATCCGACCTAGTCAGCATGGCTTCAGGAAAGGAAGGTCCTGCCTGACCAATCTAATTTCCTTCTATGATCAGGTGACCCGCCTGGTTGATGAGGGAAGAGCTGTTGATGTGGTGTACCTGGATTTTAGTAAAGCCTTTGACACTGTCCCCCATAACAAACTCCTGGTGAAGCTGGAGGCTTGTGGTTTGGATGGGTTTACAGTGGACTGGATCAGGAGTTGGTTGGATAACAGAGCTCAGAGAGTGGTGGTTAATGGTGCTGTGTCCGGTTGGAGGCCGGTCACTAGTGGGGTGCCTCAGGGCTCAGTGTTGGGACCTGTCCTGTTCAATATCTTTATTGATGATCTGGACGAAGGGATGGAGTCTGTTATTAGCAAGTTTGCAGATGACACCAAGCTGGGGATAAATGTAGATCTGGAGGAAGGTAGGAGGGCTTTGCAGAGAGACCTTGACAGGCTGGATAGATGGGCTGAATCCAATGGCATGGGGTTCAACCAGTCTAAGTGTCGGGTCCTACACTTCGGTTACAATAACCCCATGCAGAACTATAGGCTGGGGTTGGAGTGGCTGCAGGATGATCAGGTGGAAAGGGACCTGGGAGTGCTGGTTGATAGAAAACTTAACATGAGGCAGCAGTGTGCCCAGGTGGCCAGAAAAGCTAATGGTATCCTGGCCTGCATCAGGAATAGTGTTGTCAGTAGGACTAGGGAAGTTATTCTCCCCCTGTACTCGGCACTGGTTAGGCCACACCTTGAGTACTGTGTCCAGTTCTGGGCTCCTCAGTTTAAGAGGGATGTTGAGATCCTTGAGCGGGTCCAGAGAAGGGCGACAAAGATGGTGAAGGGGCTGGAACACAAGCCCTATGAGGAGCGACTGAGAGAGCTGGGGTTGTTCAGTCTGGAGAAGAGGAGGCTGAGGGGAGACCTTATCGCTCTCTACAACTCCCTGAAAGGGAGGTGTAGCCAGCTGGGTGTCGGTCTCTTCTCTCTGGCTACAAGTGATAGAACAAGAGGACACAGTCTTAAACTGCATCAGGGGAGATTTAGACTGGACATTAGAAGGAACTTTTTCACAGAGAGGGTGATCTCTCAGTGGAATGGGCTGCCCAAGGAGGTGGTGGAATCTCCGTCCCTAGAGGTCTTTAAGAAAAGGTTGGATGATGTACTTGGTGGCATGACCTAGATATCAGGGTGGTGTTATAGGTAGGATGGTGTGTTGGTAGTAGGATGGCAACAGGTTAGGTAACAGGTTTGGCTAGGTTAGGTAACAGGTGATAGGTTGGACTCGATGATCTCTAAGGTCTTTTCCAACCTTACTGATTCTGTGGGCTATGTTGTAGGCATACTGCAACATGCCCTCTGAGTCAGGTGAACAGTGAGAACTTTACCATCCCCACCAGCACACCCTCCCGTCCCCATGCAGCACTGGGGGCTGCTGCCGCTTCCCTCCTGCACCAGAGGAGCCAGTTCTGTGGTAACCATCATGCGCTGATTGAAAACAGGTGGCAGGTGGTGGGGTTTTGTGTTTGAGGGTTTTTCGTAAGGTTTTTCAGTCCACAAACCTGCCTTGCTCTTCCGAACCAGTGTTGGACGCTGGGAATGATGCAGTGCTGCCAGTGCTGGGTGACCTCACAGTCTCAGCTCCCAGGGCAGCGTGGAGGGAGTGTATGCAATGCCTCACAGGTGCAGTAGCTGCAGGGCCACCCTTCCCTTCACTGCCCTGGAAACAAAGGGCACCATGGGAGGATCCGTGGGTGCCACTGTGTTGGGGGGAAGGTGCCTCCTGCTCCCGCTCTCACGCACAGACACACATAATGGTGACTCCCTCCTGCAGCCCGGTGGAGAACAGTTCCAGCCGTGCAAACACCCCAGGGGACCCCGCTGCTTCCATGCCGTCTGTCTGTAACCACTACAGCAGTAGTCCCAGCTCCATGGCTATGACAGCGGTTCCCCTTCCCCTTTAAATGGTGAAAATGGAGGGTGCTTGGAAACTGCAGGGGGCCAGGGGGAGTGGTGTGGTGACAAGTGGGGATAACTTACATATTTGTGAGATCATTGCATATTCATGAGCTGGCTGACATCACATGAACCCACTATTCACTGGAAAATAAACTGCAATTAAAAACATGGAGATACAGACCACAAATATGCAGGGGTTTACTGTATCATATCATGCTCAAGCCTGTATACTGAGCATTCAAAAGGAGGTTTTCAATAACAAGCTGAACTTTTTTACCATGTGGGATGGTAGATGCATTGGAATAGAGGAGGCTGAAAAAAGAAGCAGATAAAAAGAAGACAGTAATCAACACAGAACAAGTGAAGTAAAATACAATGTGAGATTCCCACAATAAGCTTCAGGAGAAACTTGTAAAGCATGGGCTGGAAAGGAACATTTTATGCTGGGTTACAAACTGGTTGGAAGGGCAAGCTCAGAGGGTGGTGGTGAATGGTGCAACGTCAGACTGGCGGCCAGTCACCAGTGGAGTCCCACAGGGCTCAGTGTTGGGCCCAGTACTGTTCAACATCTTTATCGATGACATGGACGAGGGAATTGAATCCATCATCAGCAAGTCTGCAGATTATACTAAGCTGGGGGCAAATGTTGAACTGCCGGAGGGTAGAAAGGCCCTCCAGAGGGACCTTGACAGACTGGAGGGATGGGCAGGCTTCAACAGCATGAGGTTTAACAAGACTAAGTGCCGGGTTCTTCACTTCGGCCATAACAACCCCATGCACCGCTATCGGCTGGGGGAGGAGTGGCTCGAGACTAGTGAAGTGGAGAGAGACTTAGGTGTACTGATCGATAGGAAACTCAATATGAGCCAGCAGTGTGCCCAGGTGGCTAAGAAGGCCAATGGCATCCTGGCCTGCATCAGGAACAGTGTGGTCAGTCGGTCCAGGGAGGTTGTCCTTCCCCTGTACACAGCGCTGGTCAGACCTCATCTTGAGTACTGTGTGCAGTTCTGGGCTCCCCAGTTTAAGAGGGATGTTGAGCTGCTTGAGAGGGTCCAGAGAAGGGCAACGAGGATGGTGAAGGGACTGGAGGGCAGGCCCTATGAGGAGCGACTACAGGAACTGGGACTGTTCAGTCTGGAGAAGAGGAGGCTCAGAGGGGACCTCATTGCTGTTTACAACTACCTGCGGGGAGGTTGCAGCCAGATGGGTGTAGACCTCTTCTTCCAGGCTGATGACACCAGAACGAGAGGGCACGGCCTCAAGCTACGCCAGGGGAGGTTCAATCTTAATGTTAGGAAGTGGTTTTTCACAGAGAGAGTAATTGCATATTGGAATAGGCTGCCCAGGGAGGTGGTGGAGTCGCCATCCCTGGAAGTGTTTAAGAGAAGACTGGACGAGGAGCTTAGTGACATGGTCTAGCTGGGGGGGTGTAGGGCTAGATGACCCTGGACCCCTTCCGGCTCGGAGTGGCCTGCTAGAATGTGAGGGATCTAGGTGGTGTTACGCTCTGGGATGTGCTCTCGGACTCTGTACGGGTGTTAGGTGGTGAGTTGGACTAGATGATCCTTGTGGGTCCCTTCCAACTCATAATATTCTGTGATTCTGTGATTACATATCCTGAATGCTCCACTGTGATCCAATCCCCAAACATTTCTGCAATGTCAGTTCAACAACTAGAGGGCATTTGTTTGGTTTTTGTTTGCTTGTATTAAATGTAACAAGATGAATAAGGTTTAAGGAAGATGAAAGAAACTTTGAAGACACTAATTGACCCAAGTAACATAATGAGTATATGGCACAAAACTGTCTGGTTTTCACAGAAAGTGTTAAACTAGTACAGGAAGCAAATTAGGCAAAAGTCACTATTGTTAGGTACAACTGCAAAACAGTAAATTAACAACCATATTGACAGTTTCACATTTGGAAGAAATTCATGTTCTGAGGTGGTGAGGTCAGTTGAAGCTCATCAAAAACTCTGAAATGAGGCAGGAGGAAGAGCATTTTGAACAAGTCAGCTAGTACACCAAGGAAAGTAAGACCTCCCCACTGCTGTGGAACCAGTCTCATTTGAGTAGAGGAAAACTGCTGTTGGAGATACTATGGTCATTTTGAAAAGCTCAGATATAATACAGTCAATTTTAAAGGAATGGTCAGTAAAAATACCAAGCTCCTTTTAAGTATCATGGATTTCATGAGTAAGTAGGAAAAAAAAAACAAAACCAAGAAAGTCATGACATCTGGAAAATTATAGTGAATAAAATGTAAGAGTTCATCCTATCTAAACAAAAAGCCACAAGCAAGCATTTTTTTCTGTGAAAAAGAGTATGTGCTTTATAAGAGTTTTCAGTTTTGTTGTCACCAACTTAACTTATTCCCAAATGAAAAGTCCAATGCAGTTTTGATCCAGAAAGAATCTCTCAGAGCAGTCCAAGTTATCCTTGCAAACATTTAACCACAAGAGGTTCTAAATGTCTAGCTACAGTAGTTCAAAGAGCAGCAAATTCACTCTAGCCATGACCTTTTCCATCTTATTATACACACAGATATAACATCTAAATACACACTCTAAAGGCCTTTTTTGCATCCTCTCCTTTTTTAGGGTTTTGGCTAACTCAGCTCAGAACTAGGGAAAAAGCAGTGATATAAAGTGAAACTGCTGAACACTAACAAAGTCCACAGCCCTCCCCCGTTGGTTTTTTTTTCCAGCTGTGGCTCTCAAGATTGGCTTCAGTCATATATAATACACTGCATCTTTGTTGCAGACTTACCATGCCTCAACACTTCCCCATCAATCCAGATTCTGTCTCAAAATCACAGACTCGCTTGCCCTTGGATCTGTCTTATCACTGTAATCTTGCCAACCGTATGATGGAAATGTGTCTGTTTCCTAACCTGATGCTGTTCCAGCCCAGGGCCTGCTTTTCTGTCTGGGCTCAGGGCCTGCAGCAGTGCCTTGGGGATGGCTGGGCTGTGGCCAATCCCATCCCCACCCCTGGGCCAGCTTGGTTCACCTCACTTGGCTGGACAGGACTGGATGGGGAGGAAGGGCACTGCATAGCCCGGGAAGCCCTGGGTTCCCAGCCTTGCCACAGCCACTACAGGGCACCCTGGCACAGCAGGTCAAACTGTTCTCCAAAACAATAGATAAATCCTGCAGCACGCTTTACTAACTTTTAGGCAATGCAAATAAGTCACTGAGTCTCCCACCATCCAACATGCTATACCTTTCACCCTCCTCTTTCATCCCTCCTGTTTACACATCAGGGCTCTCCTCAGCAGAATCACAGAATCACAGAATATTATGAGTTGGAAGGGACCCACAAGGATCATCTAGTCCAACTCACCATCTAACACCCGTAAAGAGACCGAGAGCACATCGCAGAGCATAACACCAACCTAGATCCCTCACAGTCTAGCAGGCCACTCCGAGCCGGAGGGGGCCCAACGTCATCCAGCCCTACACCTCCCGGCTAGACCATGTCACTAAGCTCCTCGTCCAGTCTTCTCTTAAACACCTCCAGGGATGGTGACTCCACCACCTCCCTGGGCAGCCCATTCCAATATGCAATTACTCTCTCTGTGAAAAACCGCTTCCTAATGTTAAGATTGAACCTCCCCTGGCGTAGCTTGAGGCCGTGCCCTCTCGTTCTGGTGTCGTCAGCCTGGAAGAAGAGGTCCACACCCATCTGGCTGCAACCTCCCCGCAGGTAGTTGTAAACAGCAATGAGGTCACCTCTGAGCCTCCTCTTTTCCAGACTGAACA
>WEKX01028170.1:207823-237874 GCA_013390025.1 Pitta sordida
GGGGGGGGGGGGTGTCAGTCCACAGCTGCACTTAGATTAACAGAGGATAGCATGACTGGCAACCCTCTCCATGGGGCCGGTCCGTGCCACCCCACAGGGAGTTCCAGCACCACTCCTCAGTGGAGCTGAGGCACTGCACATGCGTCGGCCCGGGAAACTTGCAAACCGCTGAAGCAATATTGCGAGAAGTTTTCCTCACAAATCCGTGGGGTTGCAATGCAGAGGTCGCAATGCAGTAGGGATTTACTGTAATGGTATTCATGCTGTTTCCAGCGCAAACCCAAAGCACAGCTCCATACTATCTACTGTGAAGAAAACTAACACAATCCCAGCAAAACTAGCACAGGTGTCAAGTACTAGCATTAACATGCAGTTTAAGAAAAAGCCCACCAAAACTTAAACAAAAAACTCACCAACCAGAACTAACACTAGTTTTCAAGCCATAAAAGCTGTGTCACTTCACTTCCAAAAACCAAATTACACAAGACAGCTTGAGCCAATCTAACACCTTGTCACTGCTCTCTGCAGCATGCTGTCTCTGTTTACCTTGTTGTAGCTGTAACACACATCAGGCCTCTCCATGAGACAATTTCAGATGATTTTCTGCTGGGTTAATGCAATCAGTCTTTTTCCTATGATCTTGAGTAGACGCAGAATCCTAAAAGAAAAGGAAAATAATTTATAAAATATTAATAAATGTTGTATTTATTATTAGTGAAGTCACAATGTTATTGAAGTTCTTTCGGTACAAGGAAGGTGAGCTCATTGAATTCATGCCATTATTTAAAAGCTCTTTAAAGACACATGATGTATTCCACAGGAGTTTATCTTCAGAATTTTAAAGTGTTCTTATAGTATAGAAAAGCTGCAACAAGCAAAGGAAGATTATGTCAATATGGTTTTCACTGAAGAGATTAAATCATATCTTCCCATATTAATTTATTTACCTCATATCAGCACAAGTGAGGGTATACCTCTAGATTATGTCAGATCATGCAGATATCAAGAGCAAAGCCTGTCTTGTATACCAGAGGAATGATCTTTTAAAAAATGCAAAATGAAGTAATGCAAATATGCTTGTGCATAGAGTGGAATAAAGAAGGCCAGTAACTGATCATGGAAAGAGTAATCGCAACTATGTGTTCTTTTTTACTTTCACAGAATTCACAGAATATTATGAGTTGGAAGGGTCCCACAAGGATCATCTAGTCCAACTCACCATCTAACACCCTTACAGAGACCGAATGCACATCCCGGTGGTAAACACAAACCTAGTTCCCTCACAGTCTAACAGGCCACTCCGAGCTGGAAGGGACCCACAGGATCATCCAGCCCTACACCCCCCAGCTAGACCATGTCACTAAGCTCCTCATCGAGTCTTCTCTTAAACACCTCCAGGGACGGTGACTCCACCACCTCCCTGGGCAGTCCATTCCAATGTGCAATCACTCTCTCTGTGAAAAACCGCTTCCTAACATTAAGATTAAACCTCCCCTGGCGTAGCTTGAGGCTGTGCCCTCTCGTTCTGGTGTCGTCAGCCTGGAAGAAGAGGTCTACACCCATCTGGCTGCAACCTCCCTGCAGGTAGTTGTAGACAGCAATGAGGTCACCTCTGAGCCTCCTCTTCTCCAGGCTGAACAACCACAAGTTCCTGTAGTCGCTCCCCATAAGGCTTGTCCGCCAGTCCTTTCACCATCCTTGTCGCCCTTCTCTGGACCCTCTCATCATTACTCTTAAGATACTCGCATAATGAAAGGAAAGTAACGGGAATAAAGGTGGACACGGAAGGACAGTCAGATTCTTTACTGTATCTTAATTTTCTCAATCTCATTGTTATTGAGATGTATACACAGCATTCTAAGAAGAAAAACAGCCCAAATACTTGATTTACAGAACAAATTCTCTCTATGCATGATGATCTTGAACCCATATGAATTCACCTAAAAACCTCTGGAGTATACTGCAGGAATATTTCAGAGGGAAGGTCACCTTTTAAATACAACTGTTGGAGATAAATACTAAAAAAAGGCATGAAGAAATGTCAAAATCCACTGCTTAATCAACTATTTTGCTTCACAGGCACAATCATATTTGAAAATCACCACATCTATTTCAATTATCAGGTGCATGTAGCAGTTGCCAAAGGCAGAGTAAGTCCTCTTTCTCTGCACTGAACTCCATAACATGCACCACAGTTCCCTGGCATAAGCTGAAGAATATTCTGACACAGACATATTTGTAAAAATGAAGCAAACCCCACTCTCCAGCTGGGAAAAATAAGTTCAACATTTTCAGAATTCTAAGAAGGCTTATTTTCTCATTTATAGCTGTAAATAACTAAGTACACATGCATCTTGGCAAGTGGAAGTTTTTGCATTTTTTTTAACAACACCTGCAAAAAGAAAGAGAGGAATGACAAACTAAAGTATGTGTGGGTTGATCAGATGTTAGAGGAATGGTTTTACATCCACTATATGATTTGTAAGAAATGAATTCATTTTGATTTAAAGTTATAAACACTTCTTTCAAATAAAACTCTGCCAGAAAATATAATTTAGATTTCCTGTTCTAAAGCTATTTTACTCTGTACTATTTCTTTGCAGAATTACCACAAACAGCATTTTTCAGCAACTTGAATTAAAATATTTATTATATAGAAGTGAGAGTTTGTGACCTATTTCTATATGGGTCTTTTCTTTGTTCACCTATCACCTTAAGATGTATCAAGTTTTCACTTTTATCTTTCACTGAACATGCCCTCAACCAAAAAGCACTTATATAAACCAGAATGATCAAGAAATGTGTTTGAAGTTCAACATTTTTAGAATCTGTGACTTAGTTTGTCCATATTAATATTAAAATGAAAAAATCTCAGTTAACTACAGTTCAATTTATGGAATAATTTAACTCCATAAATACTTTAGCAAACATATTATTAGCTCCTGTATGTAGCTTATCTATTTGTGTGATCAAATTAGTTCTAATGCACTGCAAAAATCTGTATGCTTCTGAATTGAATGATCCGTCCTACTTAATGATGGATTGTATATTATAGAATTAAAATCACCTTGTTTTACCCCTTCATTACAATTCATAAAGAATTCATTGCTGATATGCGATTGCTTTGCTATATCAGTAGTTTGAAATATAAATTGCTCCAGATGTTTAGCCCACAAGATGCTCTAAAGCTTGAGCACAGAGTATTAAATAGTCAGACGATAATTCTCCAATATACTATAACAGGAGTCAAGAGATGCAAGTTCTGCCTATTTCTATATCACTTTAAGTGCATTTGTGTTTTTTTGTCTTGCTTGCCTAATTTGTCCTTTATAAATATGAGCAGATGCATGATAGCTCATCAGAAAGGAAATGTCATTTATGTAATTTATTATTGTTGGTTCCAAAATGGATTCCATAATCAGGGATTACACAAGTATCTCAGATACGAAATACAACACCACCACCCCCAACCTCAACATTCTAATTAAAAGTGCTGCAAATCTAAATCAAAGTGTGATATCTCTTCAGAAATCACATTTTGTCTGACATTATCATGATAACCTTTCTTCCACAACCCAGCAGATAGCCAGTAATTTAAAACACACAAATCAGTAATTTCATCTAAGTGAAGCATTTGTAATTCTTTTTTTAAACTTAATTTTAGTTACAACCATTTGGAAGACCTGCCTCTTTCTTCCACTAAATTCAGTCTACCGAAAGTGATGTTTCATTCATTTACTGATATAACACATGAACAAACAGATACTGTGATAATTACTAGGATGCTCCAAGGAAAGATCATGAATTCCAGAACAAAACAGCAGGAAAAGAACTCCTAAGTGTCTGTCCTGTTTAACGCCCTTAGCAATACAAAGGATAAAAAAACAAACCAGAAAATTTGGATACAGGATTTTTTGGTTATCACATAATGCTTTTAGTTTCACTTATGTTCCTGCTCCTTCTGAAAAGCTATTCTCAGATTTTTAACCCTTAGGAATGCTACACTCCAGTTCCAGCCTGCCTGCAGAGCCACAGAATCACAAAATGATTTGGATTGGAAATGGCCTTGTGGATCATCTTGTTCAAACCTTCCTGCAATGGTCAAGGACACCTTCCACTAGACTAGGTTTCTCAGAGCTCCATCCAGCTTGGCCTTCAACACCTCCAGTGATGAGACTTTCACAGCCTCCCTGGGCAACCAATGTCTCACTGCCCTCACAGCAAATAATTTTTTCCTAATATCTAATCTGAACTTGCCCTCTTTCAGTTTAAAGCCACTCTTCCCTTGTCCTATCAATACATGTCATTATAAACTCTCTGGTAGCCCCCTTTAGGTACTGGAATGCTGCCATAAGGTCTCCCCAGAGCCTTCTCCAGGATGAACAGTCCCAATAGGATAGGTGCTCCAGACCTCCTGATCATCTTCACAGTCTCCTCTGGACTCACTCCAACAGGCCCATGTCCATTCTGTGCAGAGGACACTAGAGCTGGACACAGTAGTCCAAGTGAACTATTCATGAGAGCAGAAGTCAGAGAAGACAGAGTCAGCTGCCTTGACCTGCTGGTCACTTCTTTCAAAGTCATTAAAAATAAAAACTCTTCCCAGAATTGGAAAACCTTCAGCAGTTACAACTTCCAGAAATACATCATCTTCAGATGAAACCTCAAGGGCAAGAGTGAAAGAGGTAGTTGCAATTCTACCATTCCTTCAACTATCATGGAAGATTCTCCTCCCCTAATTAATACAGTCATTCCAAATCTCACTTGACTTACTTAGTTATTACCTTTATGGGTTTTTTCTCAGGGGATGCCTAAGAAAGGTCAATTTCTACATCTGACAATCAGCTGTTCAGCAACAGAGAAAAAAATGAGATGGTCATAGCTGGCTTTTGAATGCATTATCCTGGAAATAGACTAGAAGGGAAGGATAATGTCTGTATAATAATTGGTGTGGATAAACTCCTTCTGCCCACGAATCCTGAGTGGCAGAAAAGGAAGGAGGGAAACTTGAACAAGTTCTCTGTCCCCTCTGCAAGGCATACTGACAGTTTTCCCACTTTCTTTGTCTGGCTGAGGAGTACCTCAACAATACTAGTGGTGCATTGCAGTTCACATGGGGAATAATAAATTTGACCACCTCTCCTTCACATTCGTGATATTTAACCTCAACCGAGGCTATCTCAAGTGCCTCAAATAGCCATGTATTAAACCCCATTCCAGTGTCCTCTCTCAGAATATACTTTATCAAGAAATACTGGAGCCACTAATGAACTCTTACCTTGGAAACAGTCGTCCTAGATCTGCGGTAATGAGAGGTTTTCCAATATATTCACGGCTACTACTGTCACGGATTACTTACCATGCAGAGCAGTTGGGTAGCAGAGGCTTCCAAAACTACCCTTTTGCTTCTGATAAGCCCTAACACTTGTTTTCTTTACGCACAGCAGCTGTTGGCTCACCTAATCAGTTCCCTGTCAAACATAGTTCCGCGAATGGGATCTTACCTCGAAAGTCACAAGGAAAAATCTCAAATCACATGGCACTGTTGTGGTTTAACCTCAGCTGACAACTAAATGCCACACAGTCATTCACTTACTTCAGTGAAGTGGAAGAGAGAATCAGCAGGATAAAAAGCTCATGGGGTGAGACAAAAACAGTTTAATAGTCAGAGCAAAATCTGCATGCACAAGCAAAGCAAATTCACAGGTTATTCTGAGTTAGAAGGGACCCACACAATCATCCAGTCCAACTTGCAAGCAAATGCCCATCCAGGGATCAGGCCCGCAAGCGTGGAACCATGGGCACCATGCTCCATCCATTGAAGCCTCACACCATCTAGACCATGTCACTGAGTTCCTCATTGAGTCTTCTCTTAAACCCCTCCAGGGATGGTGACTCCACCACCTCCCTGAGTAGACCATTCTAATGAGGGATCTCTCTCTTTGTGAAAAACCTCTTCCTAACATTCAGTCTAAACCTCCCCTGGTATAGTTTAATCTCTTGTTCTGGTGTCATCAGCCTGAGAGGAGATTCACACCCACCTGACTGCAACCTCCCTTCTCTTCCTGTGGATAGGAAGGTGTTCAGGCATGTCCATGAGATTAGGGCTTCATCACAGATAACAGTGACTTGGGAAGAAATGTCATCACTCTGAACACCTTCCCCTTGGGAAGTAATGTCATCACTCTGAACACCTTCCCCCTGTGTTATATGCTAAGTATGGTGCCACACGTAAGGGATATCCTGGGGTCAGTAGGGGTCACCTGTCCTGGCTGTGCCACGCACTCAGCACCCAGTGCCCCACTCAGCCTACTCGCTGATGAGGTAGTGTGAGAAGCAAGAAAGGTCTCGGCTTTGTACAAACACTGCTCAGCACTAAGGAAAACATGCCTCAATTATCAACAGTGTTTCCAGTGCAAATCCAAAGCACAGCTCCATACCAGCCATGGTGAAGAGAATTTCCCCTGCCAAAACCAGCACAGACACTCCTCTTACTCAGTTTTAGAGTTTCTCTGACAGTGAGGGTTTTTCTCTGCAGCACTTGTTACACAAATAGAGAGTCACTGATTGATAAGACTTGACTTACTAATTGTGCAAAGGGACCAATTATAATAGATTATTAGAATGTACCTTTGTCCCTATAGATGTTGAGACTAAAATCACAGGAAGTCAAATATTATGACAACTATTCTTTAGGGCTTGGATAGGAGCCTGAAAGTTATTGAAATAAAATATGAATGAGTAGACATGCATATAATATAATTAAATGTATTGAAGTAATACAAAATTTCCTAAAATGTGACTCATGCATCCATGTTACCAACAAAAGAAAAGAACTGCTGCTGCTAGAAGGAACAGTTGACAAAAAGAATTGGAACCTAAAAATATAGATAATCTACTCAAACAAGAAAGCATCCAGCTGGATTCTCCCATCACTCTATGAAATACAATAGGGATGCAAAACAGGATACAGAACTCTTTGGCTTCCATTTCAAAATCTTAGAAAGAATTTCATATACT
Source organism: Pitta sordida (assembly GCA_013390025.1). NCBI lineage: Eukaryota > Metazoa > Chordata > Aves > Passeriformes > Pittidae > Pitta > Pitta sordida. The sequence goes on from WEKX01028170.1 coordinate 214,844, forward strand.
GAAAAGATATTGCTGAGATGAAAGAAGCCTGTGTTCTAGATTGTCATAATGCATCAGATTAAAAAAGTCATAGGTTACTATACAACATAATTAAAGTCAAAAGCAGTCCTACAGATCACCTGTCACCTGACAATTGTTTCAAATTTGGCTATTATAAATTGCTTTCTCTGCATATACATCATAAGTGCGTAGAATCAGAAAACAATATGGTTTCAGAAGACATGTTCAGTCTGTAGCACCACGATCACCTAACACCTGTTCTATTGCAGCAATATTCAAAGCATTATTCACAGGACAGTGCTATTCTGATGCAGTGTGTGAATTTATGCTTTCTCTTTTTAATCCACGAAGTAACTTCAGGACATAAAGCTTGTCAATGCTCACTTTTCAATGGCTCAGTATATATTTTTCTTCCTTTGAGGCTGCTTTACCTCTGTTTAGATGACATTTTATAGGCACATGAGTTCAAAAAGCAGAGACTTCTATCCACGAGTCTATGATGGACAAAAAAGATAGTACCCCTACGGTGAAGAAGAAAATGAAAGTTAGAAGGATGAAAGTATAGTCATAATGTGGCATAAGGTTATTGGACCTATCAATATAATTCCTGCCATGAATTTGGTCATACATTCTAATGGCCTAAATGGTCCAGTAGCAGCATGTGCTTTTACTGTTTCACTCAATATCAAAAAAAAAAAATGCTTTTTGGAATAGGAATAGGAAACTAAGCAATTTTTTCCAACTATCTTGTTGTCATATGCAAATAGTTCTGAGAAGCAAAAAATAAAGCAGTGTTCTGAAAACAATATTTAGTACCTTGCAGAAATTAGCTATAAAATGTGAAGAGTCTGATAGGTCTTTAAGAAGATCTGTGAATATTTTCTTAAGTATTTTTCTTTCTCATTTATTTCAACTGTAAATATCAGTGACCATAAATCATTCATCTAAGAGAAAGGCCTTAAGTTTGCATATCCCCAGTTTCCCTCTAATTTGTTCAAAAATTAATTTTAGGATTTCTGAAAAAAAAATCAAATGTACGAGATGCTTTTATTACAAAATGCTAATGGGTATGGCATAATATTATCCCATTTATCTTGACATGCTTATACCTTTTTTCTATTCTCGTGTATGCGACAATTACCTTTTGTTATTGCTGTTACTGCGAGTAAGACAGTAGAGGTCACTGCTGATGGTGTAAGTTGAGAGCCGGTCTGAGGTTCCCTTCCTCAGCAGACACTATCATCTGTCCTTTTCAGAAAAAAGGAAATGCTGACATTTTGTAAACAAAATCAACGGGCTAAGCTGACAGCCCTTACAGTGTTCTGTATTCAAAGATGCTTAAAGGCTATTATCTGATGAACATTTGTGAAAAAATAAATATTACGATATGTAGCATTATTTTACCATTTCAGTGAGGACATTTGCATATAGCAGAGACGGGGAGGTTTGTACACAATGTGAAGCTGACATGTTGGCATCACTGAAAAGATGTGGACTAGTCAGTTTTGAAAGGTCATTCTTCAAAGGAAATTATTTTTCTCTGTTATCTTGCATACAATTGTTTAGTTTTCAAACTTTCTGAAGGCATTCAGATTTCAGTATAATCACAGTGGTGCATTCCATTAACTATAAAAAAGATTACGAATGACCTTTCATCAGGCAAAATACGTAGCACAGCTGGCAGCTTTATGTATTTGTTTTCAATTAAAATAAAAATGCAGCAATGTTCCAATTGTCAGTTATATTCTTTCCAAAAGGCAGACATTGCAGGTACTAAGAAAGTTTGAATATTATATAAAAAAAGAATCTACATGAAAAAGTGAGGAGCATTTAAACAAAGAAATGAAAAAAGACTGTGGCATCAGTGAAAAAATACAAGGTATTTAAAAAAACAAAGCAAGAAAGCAAACATCTGTTCATGGTCATTGCTACAGTACTTGCCCTTTTTCATCGAGATGTTTGGTTCTTTATACCTTTTTTGGGTACACGTAATATTCAAGCAGGAAAATCCAAACCTGACCAACAGATAGCCTTTATTAATGCTCCAACTGAATATAGGCTTGATTAAAGTCATGGTATTTTCCACACAGTTTATCAACTACTCCTAAAACATAAATTTGGAGAGATGTGGGCTGAGGGTTACAATCTTGGCACCTTGGTCTGCATGATCTGTTTTTGTCACCACAGGGTTTCTTTCCAGCAGATACCTGCCTTATCTGGTGAGAGGATAGGAACGGAGAGGGGAAAGAGAGAAGGGGAAATGGTGTGCATCCAACTCTTGTCACCAGGTGGCTGGTCATAACTTCCAATTCCACATTGTATCTGCAGAGCAATAGCTGTTCCCAGGCTGCTCCAAAGCCTCTCAGACAGCCCTGGGTACTTGGAGAATAAGCTGTGGTGGCATAAAGTTCCATGTTGGTGGCAATCAAAATATCATTGATTTTTACTCTATAAGCAGCTATCACTGCAGCAAAGACAAGCATGGTGGTAAAACCCTTCTGGGTCCCATCAGATTCATCTCATCCAGTATTCAGACTTATCTCCCATTCTTAGCTTTCTATTCCTTATTAAGGTTTTCAGCCATTGGTGCCGTAGGGAGATTTACGGTTATTTTGGGGTTAGGTTGTAGCTACAAGTTTTTCTGTAAGAGACAATACTCATTCAAAGAAGAGAATATCATTACTAAATAAATCTCAGTGAAGCAGTTACCAAATTTTATTCTGAGGCCAAAAGTCTCACACACTATAGCCTGCACAAGAGGAAGGACTCTGTAACCACTGAACTCGTTTGACTTGATATCTGCTGAAGACCATTGGTGGCCTCTGCAAGGGGCTTTACTTGTCTTTGACTTTGGGTACATGCAAAGAGTAATAAGCACATTCTGTGATATGAAAGATAATGCCAGTTGAGTTTGCCCAAACAAATGCCACTTGTCACTTGGGTTAGTCTTTCAACACACTTAGATGTGACTTATGATAGAATCAGTCATCTGAAGTCATCATTTTTTATCAAATTCCAAGAAATCAGCTGTGACATATTGTGAGTATTTTGCATTACTACTATCATAATACCACTTTGTGCAGAATTACAGGATTACAGTTGTATCAAAAAGCAGAAAATATTCATCTCAGCTTGAGGGATTTGTTTTATAATAACTTACTTTCTTTTCTGACAGATATCCAACAGAGAGGAATTCAAATACTTTTCTAAAGGATCTCTGTCAAAAGTAAACTGATAAAAGCAATACTGAATTAGTCCATTTCCTGGATGACCTAACTTCACTTTTTTCCCTTGTCAACTCTGCCTGTGTGTAGAGCACTGAAAAGTTGTTCTGACACTGCAGTGGAGTTATTGTTAGACACATATTGTGTGCCTTTTTTTTGTAAGAGTATCCTACCTCCAAGGACCAGAACTCAAGCAGTCTATAAAAGACAAAATTCCAAAAGTAATTTGGCCACCAGAGTATTATCTTCAGTGTCAATGTCTTCATTATGTTATCACCCAGCACTTACACAAATTAATTATGATTATGTCAGACAAAAGCACAGATATCCAACTCGCATATTCGACTTTTGAAAATTTGGGGGTTTGCATATAACTGCAGTAGACAATTTCAGAACTCATCTTCTCATAGATTCTGTGTATACTAATTTAGTTAGTAGTAAAGAACAGCTCAAAAAACCACAAATGACAACAAAAAAATCCATTATCACTAAGTCAGCAGCAGCTAAACACCTTCCATAGAAAAAGAACAGTTAAACCATTGGATTTCATTCTTTCTATTCCCAGTTTAAAGATAAGAGCTTTATTTGAAGCAGGCTTTTGTTTGAGAATTTTTTTTTTATTTAACTTATTTGGTGGAGAAAGGGAAGGAAGATTACTTGAAATCTGCAGGTTAAAGTGAGTGCTTGCAGCAGTAAGGCCTTAGAAGATTTTGGTTTTGATCCCAAAAGGAGTCAGAGTGGATTCATGTAGGATCCTGGCATAGTGTGTTCCCTGGCAACTTGTCTTTGACTACAAAATAAATAAAGAAAAGAAAGTGCAGTGAAAGCCTTCCTATTTTCCAGTTCCAAATTATTTTTTTAATTAAATTTGTTTTGTAGTATTAGTCTGCTTTTCACCTCTGTGTATCATCAGGAGGCACGCTCCTTCGGCAGGATAAACAAAATAATGTAGTCAATCATTTTTAAATGCTAAGTAGAAAAGTTTTTTGGTTAAAGTTACAGGTAATAATGAATGGACTCTGAAGACGCCCAAAGAGAAATTCCCTGCCTTGTGCCAGACCTTTTGTTCCACCAGTTTGATATTTCCTCTGGTGGCACAGAACTGGCAGGGCTGGCATGCCCTGGATGGCTCACTGCCCTGGACTGTGCACTTTGGGGCAAACTGACCAGGACAGCATAGAGCTTTCCTCTGTCAAGCCAGCGTTGTTAAGTTATGGACACTGTCCACTACGGATATTATTGACACTCCAAGGCCACTAATAATAACTATATTGTGTATGAAAATGCAGTGGATATGAAGGTGTTACAGGCAGCTCTTGCACACACAGTGGTTCTTCCCACAGAAGAAATTACTTTATGATACAGTTCCTAGTCTTCTGTGCCATGTATAGGAGATACAAGGAGGAGTAATTTTATCTTTCAGTAAGCCCACCTCTTTTCTTCCCCTCCCATCCACCTTCCCTCCCCTCAGACCTACCTTGTTTGTTAGTGTCTCTTGCTGTATGGTTCAGACCTTCTGATATAAAGGTAAATTCATGTAATTCAAACAAAAAAATAGCTCAAACATTTTCATTTGCCAAAGTGTAGCATAAAACGCTGCTACAGCAGTACCTAATCTTTTGTGTATGTGTTAAGCCACAGAGATTTCTGTCATTACTTTCATCACTTTGCTTTTCTTCCCATCTTCTTCTTTGTCAGGTAGAAGTGCAATTTAATTATTCTTTAGGAATCCTAGTCGCTGGTCAGAATTTTGAAAATATGGCTTATTTCTGACATGACATGAAAACTAGATTCTTATCATTGAAATACACATTTTCATTATTACTAATAGTAGGACTCAGTAATTCCATATCATGCTACATAGAAATTATTCTCATAGTATAACAAATTTCTACTTATGTAATATTTATGTAATATTACCATTTCTACTCATACACAATTTCAAAACTTGCTGAAAACTTACATTCCATCCCTTTGTGGCTAGTTTATATATTTGTGAAAAACAGGTGTTACATATAAATGAGTAGAAGTAGCACACATGGCCATGTTTCACACAGACAGTTTCATAAACCAAGAAAAACAGAAGTCGGATCAAACCCACTGCTCTTAGAAAAAAAAAAAAAGTGTGCTTGGTAATATTTTACTACAACTCCCTAATCTAAACTGATATGAAAGGACTCATCAGAATTAACCAACAAGCACATCTATGACAGTAATCCTAGTCTAGACAAGGTTTTATTATTTAAAAGAAGATTTCCAGAATCATCCAAGAGCCATTAGTCCTCTAGGTCTCAAGATAGGATCCCAGATGCATCAGTTACAGGTAAGAGTGAAACATAATGAAACATTTTAAAGTTGTCAGTTTCAAAGCAGGCAAAGCAGAAAACACACTATTAGCATCATGTGGAACAGAAACAAAAACACTGGAAAAAAAAACCCCTAAAAGATATAAAATATTAGAAAATCAGATTTTTAGTAAATCCTCAATATGTATAAAAACTGGCACCTTAACTGAAGACGTAATTAACCAAAACTCCAAAGTGGTTAAAGGAGGTTTAGTTTCCTAAAATAAAGCAAAAATCTACCTGTATAAAGCAGGTTAAGACTAAAGAAATCGTGAAAGATGTAATTTTTTTCCCTGTAAATAAGTTGCCAGTGCCTGACAGCTTCTCTATTGATTTTTATTTTAGAAACTGCTTAGTTCCCCTCTAGCAGTCACAGGTAGAGAGATCCTATTCTCAGGATACTTCCTGGATGCTTGTTGCTTCTGTATTATTTTTTAAAAGGTAAATATATCAAGGAAAGTCATTCCTATAGGCTGGCATCCACAGTTAAAAGAAAATCTACATTCTTGCTAAAGCAAATGGCACCATTAGAGACTTTCTGGTATGACCAGGAGAGAAAAAACTACTTTATTTGAAAAGAGACTACATACATTAGACGGACATAAAAAATTAAATCAATCTTCCCCGCTACAAATGCATGTCCAGACACATATGATTTAAATCTTAACACAGAATGAAAGAGTTAGTGAAAACTATATTAATCATGAGGTTTTCTTCAGCACCTGAGCTAAAATTCATCAGTACAAAGCACTGACAATTTCCACAAAATCTGTTAATTTTAACACAAACTGAGACAATCAGTCCTGTTGTGTGACAGTGGGTACAAACAATATGTAGAGAGAAGGATCTGAGGCACAGCGTGGTCATGACCAGCATATCATCTTTTTGCTGCACCGATGAGAAATGAGCATACTAAACCATTTTTTTCTGTCAGAAGTTTCTTGCTGCCACCTTGCTTTATAAAAGTACATTTATTTAGTCAGGCAGCTGACCTCAGGAGACAAATAGAAAAGGCTTGTATAAATCTTAGAATGAAGCAAATATACCTCCATTTATAATCCACAAAATATTTTTAACAAAATATTAAGTGGAGGGACTTATTCTCAAATTATAGTTTAGATAACACACTAATGTCATTGTGGTGCCCTTCACATACCATCAATTTATGCTATGTTGAATATTAAAACATTAGGCATAGGTCATTTATTCAAAAATTCATCATCTGTATAACAATTGAAGAGAATGTTATTTCTCTAACAACAGCAACAGGATAGTGCATCCCACTTCTCTTTCTTTTGAATTGTTGCACTGCACTAAAAGGATTAAACATTGCATAATAATCACAATATCAAGATAAATATTACAGAGGCAAAGCACATTAAAGCTGATTCAAGGCATACTTTCTCATTTAATCTTTGTATAGAGAATTAGAACTCAGCTCCTATAAGAACGCAGAGAAAACTGGCAAGGTTTTTGTACACTTAATGGGAAATTTAAATGCACCATCTGCATAATTATATGTTCATGCTGGACATGCAAGCAGCCTAAACTTGATAGCAAACAGCATTTGAAAAAACTGTTAAAAGCAATTATTTTTCTTTTTTGGCACTGTGTATAATCTTAACATCTGGGAGTACCTGTAGTATTCAGTGTAAACTTCTATCATCAGTCCCTAGACAAGTATTAGGAAGATCACAGGCTTACATATTCCCCAACTTCTAGATCCTAAATTACCTGTTTCACCAAACACCTTCCAGTGGCTTTCCTTTCTCAAAAAACCAGACCTTTGGTTTTTTAGTTAGAGTTCTTATTTTAGCAAAACTTCTTCTGTGAGAGATTTTTCAATAGGGCCAATTCAGTAATTGTACAATTGGCCTATTATCACATTTCTTTCCCAATACCTTTGTACCTAAAAATGCAAATTTTCACATGTTGGCCCAACAGCTACAGAAAGCATTTCTGGGGAGAAAAAAATTAATTGTAGTATTTTTATGTTAGAGGAAAAAAACCTACTTTCTCCTTGCAGTCACATTATAGAAATATAAAACGAAAACTGAGTAACCCGTGGAATCAGCATTTTTGTACTTTTATAGAAGAGGTTTGATATGAATTTTCTCTAGTTAAAATTATAGAAATCCTAGCCTGCTTAATGCAACACAAGCTTTGAACGACAATATAAACCACAAATTTATATCTACAATTCTCAAACGGACAAAATATTAATGAGCTAATTTTACCAAGTTGACAACTTTGGAAAAAAATCAAAATTGGTTTAACTCTCGGTTATTTCTTTCCATTGCCTATATTTCAAAATTCTGGATTAGAACTTAAAAAATCTGTCACTCCTGGATCATATCAATGGAGCAATAGCAGGTGTGGGAATGCTCGTCTTTTTGACATGTTAACACTTCCTTTTTGTACACTTCATCTTGGGGTTTTGGGGTTTTCCTATGAAGAGAGAAAATTCTTCAGGAGTTGGGGAACTTCTTCATCATAAAATTACAAATTTAGTATGATTGTAGATCTATGATAAAATCCAATGGAAACCAATACTTCTGTTAAGTAGGAACTTTGAATGTTGGATGATGTTGCCAGAGCTTTGTAAAATATATTTCTACAAAATCACTATTTATGAAAACTTCTAGGAAAACAGTGCTGAATATTTTCACTTAAAAGATTTGGCAGTTGTTTCAAACCTAAGCATAAGTGTGTTGTTTTTAATACCTCTGCAATACCATAAGCTTCCATAGCCAGTGCTAGATAAGTCTCTAACATATTTCCATGTATGTCAGTTTAGAATAAAAATTTCTGATAGCGTAAAAATGACTGAATCTTGTTCATTAGGCCAAAAATACCTGTACCCAGGATCATCTTAATCCAGATTTCCGCATTGGAAGGTATACTGTACGGTTAAAAGAGCTTCAAAGAAAGCCATAGAAATGAATGACCTGTAGCATGCTTCTTATTTTCAATGTTAACAATTCATATTCCATACCCCCATGTTTGATCATTTCCAGAAGTAACTGGGATACTAACAAACAATGTTTCCTATGACAGCTCTGCTGGTAGTAAAAACTCCTGCAAGCATGAATTATTGGGGAAGAATTGTCCAGCTCCTTAGTTGCAATTACAGATCCAGAATGTAATCTCAAAATTTATGCTCAGCTTTGTTCAAGCTGCAAGTATTGGCAAGACCAAGGCATCTTGCAACTAGGGCTTAGAGACAAAAAGATACTAGTCCATGTCTAAAATGGTCTTGCTACAGTGAAATTCCTATGTAAAATCAGAAATAAACTCTTCCAAAAGGAAATAGGTCAGAGGCTGATCAGATTTCAACTCTGGAAAAAGTAATCAAATTATAAATTCTGCCTTGTACAAGAGGAGCTACTGTGTGGATGCACTATGTCCATCTCCTTAGCACGTTTCTCTTTATCTCTTAGGTCTTTGGAAAAAGTACCTTATGGGTAACACCCTTTAGAGGATCCTTAGCAAGTAATTGAGCTGACTTTGAGAGGACTTTTAGGATGTTATGGTGTACAGGACTCAGAGGAGAAAGATAGCATCTGATGCAGAGAGTCGAGGAGCCTCCACAGAGAAGAGCCCAACACCTGCAGCCTGTACCCAGGTAAGACTGGTCTTCAAAAAGACTTGGAGATTGGCCAGTTTGCCATGGTACAGGAAGCCACAGCACTGAAGGACTAAAACCTGGCCAGGATGAACAAGCAGACACAGTAGGTAGAAGGACCAGAGTTCCTGAACCCATTTTACTCTGATATGATCAGTTTGAAATTTAAAGGGTAAGCATCCTACTTCTTTTATCATATATACCCCTGACTTAGACAATATTTTAAAAGCTCTTTGGTCTTCCATAGGAAGCCAGGGAATCTAGTTACATTTATCACAAAACAGGGGCAAATTTGCTCTTTTGTCAGGCTGTATTTTTTGCTATTTTTGGTGTTTTCTTTATATAATATTTCAGCCTTACTTTCATTTTGTCAAGGGGACTATATTCTTCACAACATAAATCCAAGAACCCAAATACTGTTAAGCTATTTTAAAGACTTCCAGAAAACTGTTGTAAGGGTTCAAGACAGCAGAGAAACACTCTTCTCTTCATTATTAAGTGTAAAAAGCGAAGTGGCGGGAGGGAGAGAATGAGGACACCAATACAGTCGGGTCTCCTATGCCACGGTACAGCAGGTCTAGCCTCCTATCCTCAAAGCCCTCCATCTTCATAAAATGGCAGGTCATTAATATGCAAATTTGCCCCACACCTTCACACCGCTCCCCAGTTCTCTAGCACTGTCCTGCTGTGTATTGATGTTTCCCAGCACCCCCAGCCACCCTACACTGGGAAAAAAACCCTTTTCCACTCAGCCAAGAACACTGGTGTGGAGGAGCCACCTGTACCACTGCCCCGCTGTCTCTCTGGGTGTGTAGACCTGGTCTCTCTATACACAGGGTAGACAAGTATGTCTCGGAGAGTCACTCAAGAGTCTCAGACACCACATCTAATCTGAGAGTGTGTAAATCTTACACAACTGCACACAGCCTCTTACTCTGAGTGGGATGGGACAAGCGCCACTCAGAGCAGACCTGCCACAGCCGCTGTGCTCCCAGTGGAGCNTGGAGGAGCCACCTGTACCACTGCCCCGCTGTCTCTCTGGGTGTGTAGACCTGGTCTCTCTATACACAGGGTAGACAAGTATGTCTCGGAGAGTCACTCAAGAGTCTCAGACACCACATCTAATCTGAGAGTGTGTAAATCTTACACAACTGCACACAGCCTCTTACTCTGAGTGGGATGGGACAAGCGCCACTCAGAGCAGACCTGCCACAGCCGCTGTGCTCCCAGTGGAGCAGGGCGGGCCAGGTGCCACTTGGAGCAGACTCACCACAGTCGCTGCACTCCTGGCAGAGCAGAATGGAGAGGGCTGGTGCGATGCAAGTATTCCAGTGGGAGGATCTGCTGCAGCCTTCTCACTCAGAGCAGAGGGGATGGATCTGAACATTCATGACTGCCTAATTTGAATATTCATGCGTGTCAGGTCACTCGTGTGCTGTTGAGAAATGAGCCTCCTTAATTGCTGAAAAATCACACCGCTAAGATGTGGAGCCGCAATATAGGGGCATGAAGTGGAAGAGGGTTGACTGTATTAAATTTTATCATCTATGAAACTCAAATGCAAATGCTTAATCTGGGCTAAATCTTGGTCTGCTGTAATCAGCATAATTCTTCTGACTTCCCTCAAATCCAGCCAGAATGTACAAGTCAATTAGCTTGTGCAGTTCTTTTATCCATCATTTTATCTGCCAAGGATACAATCTGACTATCCTCCACTCATTCCATGCTGGGTTATTCCCTATTCTCCAAAACTCGAGTATCAGGCCTGGTAAACCACTAAGCTTATATATTCATCCATTTTGATGAGAAGTCACACAGGCAGAAGGGTCCATCTGCCTAAATGTCTTTCTGAAGCTGGAAGCAACTGTATGTTTATTCTCTTCAAAGCAGATACTTATCAAACTCTACAGACTGAGACTATTTTGTTTTTCAGAGCAGCCCTTGTCACATTCGTCAAAGTAACTGACTACTTCACTCATTCATTCATCTTTTTTTCTGTTTTCCAAACTTTTCATTCCATTGTAGCAGTTGCAGTGGATCAGAGCCATATGGCTCTGGCTTTTAACTGCTGCAACAAGCTGCTCTACCACCTGGCAAAGGAGTGTTACAGACTCTGAAGCCTGCTCCTTATTTCCTGAAATTCAGTATCTACTTTCACAGTGACTAGGCTTTTTACAAATCAGTGAAAGGAAAGAATTAATCTAAACCCACTTAACAGACAATATACAGATATTTTTATGGATATTTATTGAAAACATGTGTCTTGGAAGACTGAAATACAGGAATTAATTCCTTTTTAAAAATTGTAATGGTGAAGAAGTCAAGAAAACACCTAATGATGACCAGAACATTGTTTGTAGATTTACCAAATAACAACACATCTTGAAGCAGGTGAGTAGATATATTTATTCTCCAAATACCACCTATTTCAAGAGTTCAGTGGCAACCTCTTAAAAACACACAAGTTCTCTTCAATTTTTTTTTTTCATATTTCTAGAACCGTAAACAGAACCAATGTTTATCCCTTCACCTTTGTTACCTTTCCAAATAATGTGCAACAGATTTTTTGTGTGGTCTATCTCAGAATATTCCTGAATGTTTACACTTCTTTCCCTTTAAGACCTCTAAGCAAAATCCACAGGACTTTAGCATTTGTATTGTAACCGAGGAGCATCTTGAAGCCCGACATAGGAAAAAAGTACCTAACAGCAGTACTTTAATAAAAAAGAAATTAGATATGGGCTGATTGTCCTTACTTGAGGATGGACTTTCCTGCACGTGGAGTTTTAAGCTTCACGAACAATGTAAAGTAAGTTTGTCCACCTGTATTGTATTGACAAAGCTTCACATTCATCAACACCAGCATCTTGTGGAATTGGATTTTTGCCCCTGGAAAATCTGGCTCACTCTTGATTTTATATTGTACAGGCTACTTGGAGTTTATTTGGTTTGCAATTCATTGGTCATAACCCAGACTAATTGTGTAACAATCAATAGCTGAAATTCATGCCACTAAGAGGAACTAATTTTTATTCTCAAAGACGCAAAAAAAATGTCATTTCTTGCAAGAGCATATTGGTATACCAAGGAGTTGGGGTTGAAGGGGACAACAGCAAGATTCAATAAGGTACAACTGCACATTAGACCAGAAACCAGTGACTGCATATGCCTCATAACAAGACATTTGGGGAAAAAAAAAAGAAACAGAGAAAGCACTAAGGAACAGAAGGAGTGTGAGGATAAATAAGGAAGGCAGGAAGGAAAAGACTATGGCTTCAAGACATGGAGAACGTTGACTTGCCTATCAGAAAGGAAACTGTTTACATTCTGGAGTCCTGGTGACAGGACGGAACATGGACTCTGGTTTGAGCATATGCATATAATCTACATAACACAAAAAACACATTACAGTGACTTCTAACATCTCTGAAGAACTGCAAGTGCCCAAAAGAAAACCTTATATAATTTGAGGGAGAACACAGGAGAAGTTAAACCTGTGAGACAATTAGGAGCCTTGATGATTCTGATTTAACAACCCATCCTTCATTGTCTTGTCATGTGTTATTAAAGACCCTTTTAAATTTCAGTTCACTGTATTCCTGCAAATTTATAGCATTTTAAAGTGAACTCTGGCTTTAGTGAAGCCAAACTTAGAGTGTGGAACCCTCTCTAAGGTACAGAGGAGTTACATTACATGCAACCGCACACTGAATTTCAGCTCGTCACAATGTGCTGTCAAAGGATATAAGAACAACCCATGGTCCCTTTTTTTCTGGAATCCAAGTTAAAATCTGTTATCTTTGTGACATCAAATGGAAATAATTCAGTAGCACTTAGGAAGTACAGCCTTATCTACTGATCTGACACCTCCTGGTCATAAGTAGCCTTGACTTGCAGTCCTGTCCATTTCTACTCTGTCAGAGGACAAGCTTTTAAGAACTTGATTTTAGCCTTCACCATTGTAAAATGTTTATTTTCATGATCTCCCAGTGGAATGGGCTAGGCAATTAAAAACTTTTGCTGAAAATCCAGCCTTGAAATTATTAAGGGAGCTCAGACAGAACAGTGTTATCAATTACCCTGTCCAGCAGCTGTCCCTGATTTCACGTGAGCAACAAGCAACACATGAGTAACAACATCATTCTTAATTCTGATGCTTTTCATTGATAGGGAAGATGACTCAAAGACTTCCCTCTTATGTTCCTCTTCCAAATTCTTCCTTCCTACACTTTTACTTCCATTTCCAGAAGTACCCAATTCATGCAGTGTGCAAATGCAACATATGGAAAGATGGAGCTCAGAAACAAAGAATGAACCTCTGACTCATTTGCAGTCATTCATCTCTTTAGTTAGCAATTTAAGAACTCTTTAACTCATTTCGTCATCATTTGTGACTTCTGTTGTGAACAAATGAGTATCATGGTTATCTTGCAGTTGATATGTTATGCATATCTCTATTTTTTACTGTTTTCTACCATGTCTGAGAAAGAACATCAATACTAATGGACTAAAATCTCCAAATACAGAAAAACTGCTGTGGTGGATTATCTTCCAGAGTCTTGTAGCTACCTCACCTACCACATTCAGTGAACAAATCATACATAACAGCAGTCTTTCAAAGCACGGAACAGGTTCCTCCAAGTTCATAGACCACAAAAACTTCTGAAAATAATGGGGTGGAAAATACACAAACAACTAAAGAGGTTATTTTAAAAGTTAATTATAATAATAAAGTACCTATGAAGAGAAAATGGAAGTTCTGCCATAACTGAGCAAAAGCGGGCAATAAAAAAAAAATCAGTCTGTTAGTAAAGCCTCAACACTATTATCAAAAGGAGAAAAAAGATGCAGTAACAAGGACACATGATCAACTGATCTCTGAATTCTAATTATGGCATGGGGATTCTTACTCCTTTTTTCCCTATTTAAGACATAGAGATAAATGCGCATTACAAAGCCAGAAAATACACCTTAAGAGGATAGAAGTTACAAAATACATCTAAATTTGCTGATGCAGGGAAAATATTAGGTACTTTTGCACCTTTCCAGTAGAGTAAGGGTTTGGTTTTGATTTTAAGAACAGATTACTGTAAGTATTTTAAAGGAGATATACATGATTTAGTCTATTCATCTACAGCTTTAAATTGTAGAATGTGAAAGCCAAATGATTTTTTAATACCTTGTTGTCACTATAGCACTGACTTATGGTAGAAAACTGACAGATGAAAAATATACACACTTGCTTGAGTCAGTGAAATAAGGATATGATAAATATCAAAAACTACAGCAACTTAACATAAGCAGGGGTTTATGGGTCCTTGTTCAGAAGGGAGAAGAGGATGTAAAAACATACATTTGATTATTAGTATGACATTCCTATCACAACACGTTTTGAACTGTAAAAGGCATAAAACCATAGCACTTGAGAAATGGCTTCAAAGTGAACCTTATTCTTTTGTGTCCAATAAAGAGCAGATATCATACAATCAAAAAACATAAGCTTTCAGGCTAATCAGTGCTTTTTCTTCCCCTGTCAGTACCTCATATGCTCTAAGTCCCTCTTCCTGTTGCTTGGCTTAGCACACCAACCAAAACCAGAAGCCATCCCTTTCTGAGATGCTTTCTACTAGTTTATGAATCCCAGATTAATACTTGGTGAATAGAAAAGCTTGACTCAATTTCTCAGGCTATCCCACAGTTCCTTCATAGTGTCTTGGCTGAGACAATTCCCTTGTTTTTCCTGTTCCTTCTTAGAAGCTAAAGATTTATTCCAGCACAGGCAGTGTTTTACTGTTCTTTCTGATTTTTTCAACATTTCTTCATTCTACGTTATGTCTAAACTACAGTTTGGTTTTCAAGGCTGTGTCCTCATAGGAGGGGAGCTATGGACTGGAACTTCGAGAAGACCAATAAATGAAGACAAATAAATGAACATTTCTTATGAGATAACATCTATATCCTTTGTTTATGTTCACGAAGGTTCTAACACTACAGTGATCCCTCAAGTTCTGCAGGTCATCAGGTCCCCTCCTCTACTGCAAAGCCTAATTTCTGTGAAGATAGTTGCATGTTCGTAAGCAATCTAAGCCTTGCCTGTCTCAGCTCCAGAGTGCTGGAGGCCATTCCTGGGACCACCCTGCACCAGCTCAAGAAAGTGAAGGGAATGGTTTTTGCCCCTTCCCAGCTGAGGGGTCCCAGCTTTTGTCCCTTACTGCTTTTCCAAGCCCAGAAACCCCACATGAGCCAGTGCTGCCGGTAGTCCCAGAGGTTCCACCAAGGGAGGTTCCAGTGGGAACCCCTGTGTCCGCAGCACTTCCCACACAGAGGAGCACAGGTATACCACTACCCCCACCCAGGACTCCCCACTCGCCACCACACGCTGTGCCCAGCCAGTACTCCTCCTAGGGAACTGAGATGTGCCGCCCTTTTCTGGGGCATCCCAGGGAGAGGAGGCAGGCCCAGGGAGTCCGAAGGAGAGGAGGTGGCCTGCCCCCACCCAGCTCAGGGCTTATTTATATATTCACGAGCTTTCAATCTTTGCAGCATTGTTTGTTCATGCCCAAATGTGAATTTTTGCAGAAAAACTGTGAAGGATTGAACTCACCAAAAGCAAAACCACGAAGAGTCACGGTTTTACTCTTTTTTCTAGTATGGTCATGTTGTCAATTTTCCCTTTCCTTCCCTTAAATATTCTTAATGTTTTTCAACTCTGTTTTTTCCAGGGTCCTTGCTGATTAGAAAGCCTAGGGCAGATTTTTACCAAAGCATCCATTGGACAATTGTGTCAACAAAAATGTGCTTCCTTTTCTAGACAGTCTTGGAGTCTACTGTTTACTCAGGAAGTGCAAGTTCCGAAGTACCTTGATTTTTGAAAAATCATTAAGTGATTTGTCACACACGACATGAGACAGGCCTTTAGAGTAATATCTAGTTTATCTGACATGGCTCTGGTTCTGAAAAGTAGAAGACAGACCTGAAGACCACACGGAGATAAATATCATTATTTTAAAGGTGGTGAGGGAAACCTAGTCTGCCTTATAGTCTGGAATAAAGTTTTCTGAATCGAGTTCTGCACTAGAATTTCTAGAAAGAAACACAAGAAATGCTATCAATTTTTCTTTTAATCCAAAGGTTTCAACCCAAGACTATTGAAAATTCCCACAGAAAATTTGTATATTGAATACATGTTGTCTACTCAAAAATCATTCTGCAATACCTTCTGAACTTATGATAGGCCAAAGGTGTTTGGTGAAATCAAGGAAATACTAATGAGTGTGCTTGGATTGGCAGAAGTTTCATCAAGTTCAGATACCAGCCACAACTGCAATAATTGTTAATGGTGCTATAGGACAGAAGAGAGGATCAGAATTATTAGAACAGTTATCAGGACACAAGTCATACTAAATGAATTAACAAGAAAATGGTATTTTCCTTCGAGTAACAGAAATTCTATTTTCACTTACTCTGTATCAAATTCCCTACAAGCTTTTGTATGTGAATATTTGCTATCTCAGCAGAACTGCATTCTCTCACCATCAGTTAGAGGTATAACAGTTTGAAAAGTGTCAAACATGTTTTAAGAAAGGGGAAATTGCCAACTTTATAACAGTGTAAGCCTGTGTTGGCAACGATCCATACAAATGGGAATGAATTTACCAACTTTGCTAAAAAATAAGTCATCTAACGAGTCTGATTTTATGAGATCAATGTCTCTTCTTCCCTTTTTGATAGACACTGTGAAAACTCCAAGCTGTCACCTGTACCAGGCTAGCTCCCATCTATGCAATCTGCCACCTAGGGTTAGGAAGGGGATCCAATTACAGCAGATGAGGGTGAGATGGCGAGGAAGATACTGCTGTGCAGTCATAGAAGTATGTTTTTCTCCAAAGCAAAAGACTTGCCAAAACATGAAATACATAGTACAACAGCTCTAATGAACGCTGCAATAGAGCTGACGGACTGCATCAAAATTTCTGCAGGAACGAATTGCAGCATGACTATGAATGTAGCCAGCACCATCTTTCTTATATTGTTAATTCTTCATTAAAATAGCTCTTGAATAGTTTGATATCAATTACAATTTCAATATTATCCTGTCAATTACATCTGTGATGTCTAACTGCCATGATCTGCACAATGCATAAAGTAAATTTTTATTGTTTAAAGTATGGTTTAAACAAAAATAGGTCTGTTTTTGAACAAGTCCTAGAGTAGCATTTTTCCATTTTTACTTCATTCCAGGAGTACATACATAATAAATCAGAGTCACATGATCACCTCATGGACCACATCAAGGATACATATTAAATGCAAAGAGCTAAAATCTTGCTGTCTGTCAAGGCTTTTCTTTTCAGAATATAGACATTTATCAGTGTTGTAATGCTTGCTTTCCTTTCATAATTTTCTTTAATTCAATGGGACCTTTTTCCAGCTACATTTTCCTACAGAAATGGCACATTTCTCTTCTTAATTCTCTTCACACTAAATATTAGCAATACAACAAGTAGATAGAACAGGATTTAGTCTACACCCAAGAATATAATGGAGATACACACCTACAAATTATTGCTGCTAAAAGCGTGTTGATTAAACTAAATGGGCTCCGTGCTGAAAGTAATAAGACAACATCTTGTCTTCCACTTGAGAGGGATATCTTAACAGTCTGATCTGTGTGGGAAACTTACAGACTATGCTCAGCTTCCAAAACAGATACATACAACACTGATAACACACCCACAAATCCTAATCTAAATTTGCTTCTTAATGATAATCATTT
Organism: Pitta sordida; assembly: GCA_013390025.1. Lineage (NCBI taxonomy): Eukaryota > Metazoa > Chordata > Aves > Passeriformes > Pittidae > Pitta > Pitta sordida. The sequence continues at coordinate 232,814 of WEKX01028170.1, forward strand.
TGAATGGCACTGTCTGTAAGCAATCTAGTTAGACACAGTTATTTTAGTCAATATACCCCCTGATAGAAAACTCCTTTTAAGATAGATGGTGAAGTAATTATTTGTCCCAAACAAATTAAAGGGAATTAGAGGTCTTAGAAATCGGTAGGAATTAGACTTTCTACCATTACTGGTTGGTTGGTTTGTGGAGGTTTTTTCCTCCTTCAAGTGCTCTACATTCAGAGGGAAAGGAGATTTATTTGTCAGCCTGTAGCATCAAGGATCCTCAGTCTGGTGAATATCTAATGGAGGATTGATTGCAGTTAGATGTACAGAGTCATTACAGGGGGATGTTTAAAGAGCATTGTGATGAAAAAAGCCAGTCAGAACAAACAGTAAAGCCAGGGAAAGAAGGATGTTAAGATAATGCAAGGAATGTTATTTTATGAACACAAAAATTAGAGTATCAAGTACAGAAATTACCTTCATGTGTTGACACCCTTTTAAACAGCAGTCAAATTAATCCTTAATTTCCAACTAACTATGGAACTTGTTGACACCAAATAACACTCTGTGAGTACAAATGTTTTTACTTTGAGAAACAGAGGTGTAACATCCTAATGATGAAACTCCTACATGCATAGGAGAAACTGTTAAAGCAGATAGAAGAAAACATGCAGAAAATGCAAGCAGAAAGAAAAGTACAAATAAAAAACAACTACAACTTTAAATACCTTAGGTACACTAAACATCAGGAGATGATGACCAGAAAAACTAGAGAAGAGGATTTTTAAAAGTCACTCAAAGTTTGAATGCCTCATATGTTCTCGTGCATATTTACCACTGTTTAAAGACAGGGAAGTACCAAGGACAAAACACAAATATTTTCCCTAACTAGCCCCGTTAATTATTTAAGTCTGTTACCCTTTATCTCTGTTATCATCACTTGACTCTGGAAGTAACACCTTGAATACATAGGACCTCTCAAATACAAGGTCTCTTTCAGTAAGAGCAGTTCAAGAAACACCCTTTACTTCTTCAACATTTTATCATTAAAACTTTATTCTGTATTGAAACCTACCATTTCTGCAATCAAGGGAATTAAGAATGAAGAAAAAGAAACTTGGTGTCTCAGAACAAACTAGTATTGCCACGACTAATTTTTCAAAATGGATAATAAATGTAAGCTTTGGTAAGTCTGGCTGTCATTAAGCTTGCATAAAACAAAGGATTTATGAACTAGAAACCTCAGTGTAAACATTTTGTAGCTATACAGATAAAGCCTGGATTACCACTAAACAAATCTTGCAACAAAGGAGTATTTATTAAAGTGTGATGTGTGGTCTTCTTTGCATATACAGGAATGTAATTGTCATTTTTTAAACTAAGTTAACTGAAATTATTTACATATTACGGTTGCCTGTATTATCTGGGGACTTGAACTTATTAAGGCAAAAGATCCTTTTCTACCATAAATTTCTTGGTAAAATATTGCAGTATCTATGTCTCTATTGTGTCTATTATCAGTACCTGTTTAATACAGTGTCACCAATATAACTGTTCATTTGGAGAATTGCAGGAGATCAGGTTTCACTGACTGTCCTTTACTTACACTTTCCAAGAAGCTAATTATAATGAAAATTCATGTCAAAACTACCTCACATTTCTCACTTAGAGATAGAAGGGTTCAGAACACATGTATGGGAATAATACTCCGTAGCTATAAATGTATGGAAAACAGTTTCACCTAAAAGAAAAGTCATGTAATAGCTCTTAGAAAAAAGCATGTTTTCACTCTCTAGACATTAAGCAATTGTGAGTCATTGTCTTCTACAGCAATGCCATTCACATGCTTAGCTGTGTAAAATTAAGATCTGTTGAAAGTCTACATTGAGGCAACTATTCAGAATTACCCACATATCTACCAGGAAACTACTGGATTCCCAAGACAGACTCTCCCATTCTCTTAGAAGAACTTTCCCAGAGGCAATACCTTACATGTTGCTAAATTAAAGATATTTTCTTGTGTTTGATTCTCTGCCCAAATGACTCAGATTTCCCTGGCTTTATACTGTATCTTATCCCACAGATATTTATTATTTCAAGGCTTCACCAGCAGGATTGAATAGGGTCATCTGGATCGCTGACATAAAAATATCACATATCAAGAAAGCTGTGAGCACTATGAACTCGGATAAGATTCTATACATCCTTCTCAATAGCTACATAATAATATCTGTCAAGTCTTGGATCAATTCTCTATATATATACATAAATTTCTGAAACTTAATGTCATGTAGTACAAAGTGGAATATCTGGAAAATCAAACATAGTGCATCTGCTTTTATCCTTTAATTTTGGTGGAAAACGGCAAACCATTCTGCCTGATAATTAATCACAATTTCACCACTCTATCTTGCATCTATTATGATCTAGCTACACTTCATTTTGTTTACAGACATCACAAATTTTTTACATTTTTTTATGCATCATGCTAATCTTTCTTGGCTGTGCATTCTCTTTTAGTACTCTTACAGTAATTAATCTGCCTAGTTTTTCAAAATTTACCTGAGAAGATATTGATTCAGATGATTCCACAGGCAATTCTTTAAGGGAAACTTATGTACATCCATTTATTTGGAATTTTTATGGTTTCTTTGGGTTTTTTTTAATCTAAGAAGTTGTTAGGAAAAGTTCTTAATTGACTTAAGAGTTTAATTAAAAAACAAAAATCCTTAAAATTATGTTTGTTCTGTTTTCCTAAATCAAAAAACAGGTAGAAAGCTCTCTTTCTGAGGACAACTAAAAACACCCACAAGGTTTTGGAGATGGTGCAGCTTTGGTTTTAAAAACTCCCTGACAGTCTAGAGACTGCTGCCTCCTTCAGTGACTTGCAGGGTTTCTAGGGTTACTAAACCCCTGGCAAATTAAATCCAGACTAACAATATGCCAAATCAGTTTTCAGAAGGCCTGCCAGCATGTCTGAGCTGCGTTGCACTGCCCTCTGAACACACACCCAAAGGTTAGACCCTGAGCACTCCAGCGTCAGGCTGTGTTCACTGGGGCCTGAAAGAAGAATGAACACATTGCTCTCAATAAATCATCACAACCTCTTGCATATCTGCTGCAGATGGAGGGGGTTAAAAGATTCAAATAAGATTAGCAATAGCTTGATGGATAACAGAGTAGGTCCTAGAACCAACAAAAGGGAAAATAAAAACATTTTATGCTACCCTTTCCACTCCCCACCAACCCAGATACTGGAGTACCATTGAGATACAAACATCTAATCTTAAGCCCCCCAGGAGAGCCCAACCTTCCATTCAAGTGCTGTAATACTAATTTATAGTATAAATTAGTATAAAAATTAAACATTTACTCCTTGCAGCACTGCATAGGACAACGCAGTGGTACTGCTCCCTGCCCATTTTATACGGTAAATATTTAGAATACATTCAAGATACAACGAATAACAGATTAAATTTTAATCCAGATCTTCACCATCATGAAAGAGCATTTTATTTCATGTCTTTCATTTACTAAGTAGTCTGTTTTACTGCTAACCAATTCAAATTGAGTGGCAAGAAAAGAAAATATTCTGATCCTCTCCCCCATGCACACAAACCTGAAAATATAAACTGATCATTAGAACATTGCCTGGAAGGGAAAACTGAGTTTGGACCCTGTATCTCATGGAGAGACTAATCTTTTGCATACATCTCATGTTTATTCTGAGTATAGCCATTAGGTGAGACCTCTCGCAGCATGCAGGTAAGCAAAAATCTTTTTTTAGGGGCAGATTTAACTACTATTTACTTCATCATTAAAAAGACTGACGCAGTTTTGGATCTGAAATTAAACTCTGCCTAAAACAAATTTTATGGAAATGAGTAGATTATACCCACCCATTTTCAGTCTGTGCCTTGATAGGCTGTGGCTTGGCCTGCATTAAAGGTGGTACCGAAAGCCATAGGCTGTACTATTAACTTGCTCAAACAGAACTAGTCTGAGAGAAGACAGAGCCATTAACATCTGAGTTCCTGATCTTCATTATCAAGAATACCCATCTAGCAAAAAGTGTTCTTTTATCTATTTACATATATATTTTGTCCTCTATTCTGAAATCTAAAGTTGTGAATCAAGGATATACTGAGTTGGAACGAACTGACAAGGACCATTGAGTCCAACTCCCAAGCAAATGCCCACAGAGGAATTGAACCCAGAGCCCTGGTGCCATGGGCACCATGCTCCAACCATCCGAGTCTCCCATCATCTAGACCATGTCAATGAGTTCCTCATCCAGTCTTTTCTTAAACACCTCCAGGGATGGTGACTCCACCACCTCCCTGGGCAGATCACTCTCTCTGGGAAAAGCCTCATCNCAGGATTGTTATGCCCAGAGTGAAAATCCCAGCATTTGGACATGTTAAGCCTCATACTATTAGAATCTTCCCATTTCTCTAGCCTATCAAGGTCCCTCTGAAGGGCCCTCCTGCCCTCTGGCAGTTGAACATTTGCCCCCAGCTTGGTATCATCCGCAAACTTGCTGATGATGGACGCAATTCCCTCATCCACATCATCAATAAGTATACTAAACAGCAGAATAATGATCACATTTATCTCAGATATAAGTTCATGGATCAGTTATATTTGGCTTGATATGTTCTGTCTGAACAACTAAAATGTTTTAAAGAACCACTACATTGTCTTACATGATCTTGAAGAAAACATCATTTTGTGAGCAAAGGGTACATTGCTCCCACATGGAAAAACTGGCGAAGCCTTTCAAAATTACTGATTCACAAATTGCAGGGACTGAAAGTTAAATCTCAATTATAATACGAAGGTGTATTGCTGCACAGTGTGATAATGGTATCTACTGCCTTAAGTGGACTTTGATTCAAATAACAGCCTCAAATAAAGAAAAGAGAAAAAAACAGAATCACAGAATATTATGAGTTGGAAGGGACCCACAAGGATCATCTAGTCCAACTCACCACCTAACACCCGTACAGAGTCCGAGAGCACATCCCAGAGCGTAACACCACCTAGATCCCTCACAGTCTAGCAGGCCACTCCGAG
>WEKX01028170.1:237888-252505 GCA_013390025.1 Pitta sordida
GCACACTGCTGGCTCATATTGAGTTTCCTATCGATCAGTACACCTAAGTCTCTCTCCACTTCACTAGCCTCGAGCCACTCCTCCCCCAGCCGATAGCGGTGCATGGGGTTGTTATGGCCGAAGTGAAGAACCCGGCACTTAGTCTTGTTAAACCTCATACTGTTGAAGCCTGCCCATCCCTCCAGTCTGTCACGGTCCCTCTGGAGGGCCTTTCTACCCTCCGGCAGTTCAACATTTGCTCCCAGCTTAGTATCATCTGCAAACTTGCTGATGATGGATTGAATTCCCTCGTCCATGTCATCGATAAAGATGTTGAACAGTACTGGGCCCAACACTGACCCCTGTGGGACTCCGCTGGTGACTGGGCGCCAGTCTGATGTTGCACCATTCACCACCACCCTCTGAGCTCGCCCTTATATGATCATTGTAAACATAGTATGCATTTAAATATATCTATCAGGTACAAGGACATCTGCACATAGAACAGAAACTTCAATTTTTTGAGGTATTTACCGCATTTCTTAGGAGCAATTTCAAATATCTTTAATAAAGACAAGTTGACATATTAACTTGAAGATAGCTCAAATTCATAAAAATATGTATCTGGATAAATGCGTAAAATATGTATTTGAATAAAGATTAGGAAAAAAATATCTCTCTTGACTGCTATTTAGGGAGTCATACAGGGGAAATCAGAAATACAAAAAGCCTGTGGCCTAAGCTAAATGTAGTTTCTAACTCCAACCAATAAAGTTTTAAAAAGGAGCATTTTAAGGAACAGATCAGGAGTATTTCCTTGTAAGAATTTTTTTAATAATGTGAATTAATCAAGAAAACAAAAGAACAATTGCATGACGTAATTCTTCTGGAAACTGAAGTAACTCCCAGCAATACATCAAAAAAGCTTCCTTTTCACCACCTGAGGATCCATCCCCACGAACGAAACAGTGAAGTAAACTTCAGATGTTACAATAAGGAAAATAAATTTGCAAAGGACAGAAGGGCAAACCATAGTCCAGAGAGAGAAATGAGTCAGTTGTTTGAATTCTTACAAACGAGACTTAATTATCCAGAACAAGGAGCTTGCCTTATATGTCAGCACTCAAACTTGGAAAGTCTCTGATTGAGATTTGAGATTAGAATTCTTCTAAAGTACTTAGCTGAAATGTATCAGGATGTTATTTTAACCAGTACTACTGTATTTAGTTGGGCGGGAAAATGCTGTTTGTAAGAAATGAAAGTGGTAGCAAGTCTAGCACTAATTTGGTTTTTGGGTGTGTTTTCATACCACTGCTTTATTTTCAAGGAAATACAAATGAAATTAAAGTCACCCAACTTATTCCTCTCTGAATTGAACATATTGTACATGGTTATCACTGCCAGGCTGAAATTTGCATCATTATTGTAAGTAGATATGTGTTATTTCATTATGTTCATAAAAAAAGCAGATAAAGAAATCCCATTTCACAAATTAGTTAAATAAAGCATAAGAGTCTAATACAGACAGTCAAACAAATATTAGAATTAAGCATATTTTTGAAGCACTCATTTGCCCGGCTTTATGAAGACATAACACGGCCAGTGACTCACAGTAACAGTTAACACAGGCAAGGATAGAAATCTAGCATTTTTATGCGGAAAGTCAGTGGAATTATGTACTCAAAGTCCTGACATACCAGAACCTTGCTTCTTTTCTTAGCCTTTTTCATGGATAACTTCATCCCATTTTTACTTTAACTACCAGTGAAATAGGGGAGCAGTAGGCTGTATCTACCCAATCCTTTAATTGCAGTTATGAGACTGGCACAAGTCCATTTTCTTAACCAAGGGGATATTTGTACAGTGGCTGGACAGTATGCCCTTTCTGAATATTTAGCTGTGAGCAGGCTATGTACAAGACATGGTGAATTTAGGCAGCATTTCCTCTGAATCTAGCATGTATCAAAGCCCTTGGAACTAGAGGAGTTTCAGTGATAAAAAGATCTTATCAGGCCCCTGACTGTGCTCTACTGAGGATACGTAAATTATGATTTTCAGAAGTTTACACCGCAGCCAAATCAAAAGGAATTTTCTTAGAGATAACAGAAGTCTCTTTGACCCCACAACTACTCTCCTGCCAAATTTTGGGTACCTACTGCAAAGCCAAAGGACGACACTTCAAAGAAGTTATTTTACAAAAATCTGGTACTGGCTAAAAGGTCTACATGGTTTAAGCCAGGGTGCATAATGCAATTGTAAACTATAATGACACGAGTTGGGCACACACTTTGCGCACGTTAATGAGTCAATGAAAATGGAAAACACTGAGGAACCAAACTATTTGCAATTTCATGTTCACATCTAAGAGAAAAAGAAAAGGGTAAGGGAAAAATTAATTTACAATACTTGTTGAATATTTCCTTTTCCCTGTTACTTAGAGTTTTCCATTTTCATTTTGAAAATTTCTGGAATTTGGTAAATGTTTGACTTCAAACTTGAAATATAGCTTTAAGAACATTAAATAAGAGCAAAATAAAATTGAATATTTCAATCCTAGTTGTACTAAAAGTCATTTTAAACAAACTCCACAAATTTTTAATTTTTGACATAAAAAACCCTTCAATTCAGCCTCTACTGTTTTTTTTCCTTAATTATTCAGCTCAGCAAGGAAGTCTACAATCTATTTTCTTGGCAGCTCTACTAAAGCCAATAATCAGAGCATTAGCATATAATTTCACCAGATGAAACAAAACACCATATCGCTAAACTGCTGAAAAGTTGAAAACATTTCCCTGTTTCTAAACACACACATTCCCTTTTCTTACCTTACAGATCCAGCACCCTGGAGTTTGCCACCTTCCTCCACTCCTCCATTTAACTCACTAAAATGGCAAACAAGGGGGTGAGGGTGGGGCAAGAGGGTGAAAAAAAGTGATTTTCTACTAATTTAGTAACTCAAATCATCTGAGGGGAAGGGCAAAGCAAGCTGCAGCTAGTACAAGCAAGAGAAAAAGGAGATTGACAGTCTCTCCCTCAGGAAACAGTGCATTATTATTTGGGTACAAATGCATGTGAAATTGTATTCTTATAGCAACCAATGTAGTAAGGCAAAAAGGCTTTGGAAAAAACACATTGAACTAATCCAGCTTCTTGTTTATTGATACAGATACGTCTTTAACAAGCAGCTGACCAATATATGTAAAATAAATCATCACAACTGCTGAGTGCATAAGTTAGGTTTTTGTATATTTTTCACATTATATACATTCACTTGTAGATAAGTAAATTTATATGATGAACTATGAAATTCAAGGTAAAAACAGTTATGTATATATGTATATATGTATATAATATTTCTTAAAATGATTTAGAAAAACATGAANCTCTCCCTCAGGAAACAGTGCATTATTATTTGGGTACAAATGCATGTGAAATTGTATTCTTATAGCAACCAATGTAGTAAGGCAAAAAGGCTTTGGAAAAAACACATTGAACTAATCCAGCTTCTTGTTTATTGATACAGATACGTCTTTAACAAGCAGCTGACCAATATATGTAAAATAAATCATCACAACTGCTGAGTGCATAAGTTAGGTTTTTGTATATTTTTCACATTATATACATTCACTTGTAGATAAGTAAATTTATATGATGAACTATGAAATTCAAGGTAAAAACAGTTATGTATATATGTATATATGTATATAATATTGTTAAAAATGATTTAGAAAAACATGAAACAATTACTTATTACCATAGTTTGCCAGAAAATGCTTTCCTGTCTACCTGAAACATGCAAGTTACACATGATACTAAATTATATGTAGCTCCTAAAATGTTTCTTTATATTTCTCACATTCCTGTCACTAAAGTTTCACAAACTAAAGTGTGGCAGGCTTTTTTACTTCAGTAGGTACTTACTCAATTTCAAAAGCTTTATTTGTAGTGATGAGTCTGAACTACTTGAATTTGGCATGGATATCGGGCCTTAAGCTGGATCCAAATAATCATATAATTAGCCTGAACTAATAATCACAGGCATTGTGTTATGAGTTTACCAGTCTCTGCAATCTGAAATGAAAGATCTCCATGTCAAAACTGAAAATATACAGTGTAAGAACCACTGTGGATGACAGATGGTTAAATGGTCATTTGCTGTTGGCCTTGGACTGTAGAGCTGCAAGAAACACTGGTACAAACAAAGGTAATGCAATTTCTGCTACATTAAGACCATTCAGCTGTCTATTGATGTGAACAGAGAATTGATGGACACAACAATCTCTGGCTACTTGCTCCCAAGAGGACCGTAAACTTTACTTGCAGTTCTTTATTGTCCTAAATTTTTAATTTGAGAATGGTGGAATAGCCCAGGAATCCCTTGGAGGATAATGATTGAAAGCGAAAAAAAGTAGAGCAAGTTTATTAATTGTTCAGACGAGCTCGAATAGCTTTAGCTTTATTTGTTTCCTTACATCAAGTTTCCAATGAGTAGAAGAGTGACAGATGTTTACAGGAGTTAGACAGCACTTCTTGCAATAGTTTGAAATTAAAGAATTCATCATGAAGTTGCTCATTCTTGAAGTACAGCAGCATGCTCTGTGTTTACTCTTTGCTCGTAATTCTGGCAGCTAGAAGTTCAAGGCTCAGAGGATTAGCTCACTGTCCTGGTCTTAAGAGAGTTTGCTCCTTTCAGCAGCGCTAGAGAATCTAAGAAAGTCTAAATCCTAATTGCATTTAGGACCACAGCAGTGTTAAATTCTTTCTGAGGAAAGAATAGTTCTCTTAGGCTCCCACAGGTGAGATACTTAAATATTCCCACAGACAGTAGTCATCAGACTGCAGTACAAATTCTATGTTGCAGAACATTTAAATACACAGAAACCACTCAGGTTATCCCTTCTGGAAGGGAACAGTGAGGAGCCAAGTTTTCCCAGTTCTAGCACCAGCAGAGGCTGGTTTATCTTCTTAATACTCTCCCAGCAGTCTTCATTTGTTATAGGAATGGTTGGTGAAAGTGTTTTGAATGCAGATATATTCTAACCCCCATTTGACTGAAAACTGTACATAAGTCATTAGAAACATTTTGTAAGCTGTCAGGACTTTTTCAGTTGCTCTTTCACAGGTGCGTGGGTGTGCTGCTGGTGTCTATGAAACATGAGTGAGGAACCGATAAATAAAGTACTTGGTTTTAACACTTTCTTCATTTTTCCCCCACAGAAAAGGTACTTGTCTCAGATTGGGTTAAATTCTAATTATTGCATGGAGTGGTGGGGGTTTGTTTTGCAGGTTTTATTATTGTCCATGGATGGTATGGTCCAGAGAAGGGCGACAAGGATGGTGAAGGGACTGGAGGGCAAGCCCTATGGGGAGTGANGCCAAGATACTCAGAAGATGAGGGTGCCTTTTGATTAGAAAGGAGATCTATTACTTTTCAGTGACTGCTCATGTAGCTATATCAAAATCAAGTTATTTTTGGATTTCAGAAGGAGGGTTTTTGTGTATTGGTTTGGATATTTTTATTCAACCAAACTATGAACACTCAGCTCTTCTGTGCATCTTGCTAGGTTTACCTTTTCTAAAAAAAAAGTCACCCTATTTCTCTGTCTTTTAAATAATATGGGTGACATTGAAGCTAGAGGGACAGAAGACAGACATAAAGAAACAACAGATTGCAAAGTGACTTAGACTAGAGAAAGACCATCTACAAGCAATGAAAAATTTGGCCCTAATAAGTGTAAAACATTATGAGAGGAAAGAGCAGAGATATTGAATTAAAGAATATGACCAAGCTGCTGGAAAAAGTGAATTTTCTTTTACTTTATTGCTTTAATTGTGTTCTAATAATGTTTTTTCATGTCACTAAACACTACAAGTTATAGGTAAAAGTAGTTGGTGTCCATAGAAATTTCTGTTCTTTATTTTCTTTGATAAATTGCCCAGAATACAGAAATAACTGAACAGTTCACAAATTTTAATAGTAGCTAAGATCCAACCCGTTGAGTAGTTGGAAATTCCTGCTTAATGCTGAGATATTGCTTTTTAAAAAATAAAGTGCACAGTTAGGCCTCTTTTATTAATGTAAGAGGGGGGGGTTAGATATAAATAGCTTTCAGAAATATACTGTATTTGTACAAATATTCAGAAATCACACATAAAGGAGGATAGATACTGCCAACATTATTCCATCTGTACATTCCAGGTCAGCAGGAAGAGCATTCAAACTCCAAGTTCATTCATTTTCTGTCTGATATAAATCCTTGACAGCCCCTCTGAGATTTCTATGGTGTTGTGTTAAAATGAATATTCTTATAAATAGTAGGCAAATTCAAATTTATTTTGTTCTCAAAAATCTCAAAATTATTTACATCAGGTAACGTGGCAAAGAACCTTCTGATGATAGCATCATTTTATTCAATATAATCACAGAATCACAGAATATTATGAGTTGGAAGGGACCCACAAGGATCATCTAGCCCAACTCACCATCTAACACCCGTACAGAGACCGAGAGCACATCCCAGAGCGGTAACACAAACCTAGTTCCTTCACAGTCTAGCAGGCCACTCCGAGCCGGAAGGGACCCACAGGCTCATCCAGCCCTACACCCCCCAGCTAGACCATGTCACTGAGCTCCTCATCGAGTCTTCTCTTAAACACCTCCAGGGACGGCGACTCCACCACCTCCCTGGGCAGTCCATTCCAATGTGCAATCACTCTCTCTGTGAAAAATCTTGTGAAAATGGTTAATAGCTTCCATATAATTCAGTGTCATTACTCCTATGGATCTTACATTCCAGATGTTTATGAGTGATTTTAATAGATTCAAACTAGTACTTTTTCTTGGCCTTTCTAATATGTACCTTATGACACAGATACCTTTCTTAGATCAGCTCACTTACATTCCCTCACTCATTTAGGCTCTGAATTGTAAACCCTGGAACTAAAGGCACTAAGGAACCTGATAGTTGTTTCTCTTAATGTCACTTTACATGCTTCTAGTAGCAACAGAGACATAAAAATAATGTAAATACAAATTAGCGCCATTTTAATGCCTCTTTATATTACCAGACTGATGTGAAGTGCCCTTCTCACAAATGAAAATGAGGCCTCAGGAGCCTGAATTGATGTAATTCACATGCTGATGAATGAAACGAGAGGAACAAAGCAAGCAAAATAAATCTATCAGGAACTGGTTTAATGGGCACTTCTTGTACTTTCTTGTGGTTCCTTGGGCATCCACCCGCAGTAGCTCAGGTACCCTCATGCTCATGCATATGGCAGCTTCTGAAGAGGATGAGGAATGTGGTTGCCTGGGCCTAAGCCCTTTAAGCTTCACGATTTAAACAGACTACAGACCAGTCACCTCTTCCTCTTCCAGAACCTCCAGGAGCAAAGCTGGAAATGAGGAAGTGTGTATTTGTTGGCCCTTAACCCAGTGGCACCTGAGGATGGCCAGGCTGTGGCTGACCTCAGTCTCCATCCCCAGCCTGCCTTGCCTTGCTGGCTTCTGTGGGACAGGGATGCTGGGGAGGGACAACAGGGTCTCTTGTGACCCGTGCTCTCTAAATTGTGGCCACTTCCTCTTGGTCCATCCCTCCTGGCCCACTTCACATGGCAAGCCATGGAACTTTGACCTCCCTGAGGATGGAGCAGCTTCTCCTCATGCACACACTGCTGCACCAGTGGGAGCACAGCCCTGAGATCTGCCTGCTCCCCCGCAGAGTAACAGACCAAGAGGAGCCTCTTGTAGAGAAATTAATGGGATCTGCATCATCACAGCTGTGATTTATCCCCTGAGGGAGACTCGCTGTTACCTTTTCTATAACCTCTTCTATAGTTGAGAGAAAAATTGATTACTTTGTTCTTTTTACACTGTGAACATGTATGTTACAATATGCATTTTGTCAGTATTTGCTTTTCATGTTTGCTTTTTGTTTAAATATTTCAAATACATGCAATATTTTTGGTCAAAAGTACACTATAAGAATATCAAAGGATGCCTGAATGACTATTGAGCTGTAAATGGAAAAAATGAAAGTATTTTAAATAAGTAATAAAGTTGTGGGGTTTTTTTTTTTTCATTTAAAGCTTTCTATTAGAAATACAAGTTGCTATTAAATGATTATTAAAGCCAACCATGAACTCCTGGGAAAACCAGGAATTCTGACATTTCAAAAAGTAATGAAACTTTTTTTCAGACCTCACAAATTTCAAAAGCCTAGCACTTGTAAATGGTGATAAAATACCAATATTTATTTTGATTACCAAATACACTTGTGTGGTGCAATGATATATAATTTATTATATATTAATATTAGCCATCATAATAATCCCATAAGAAATAAACACCCAGATAAATCAAGTCTGGAAAAGTAATGAACAGATACTGCCACTTCTGTTCAAAGAGAATATAGAATGATATCACATCATTCTAATTCTAGAGAAATATTATTACTTCCTAAATAGCCTGTTACAATCATTTTTTGAGACTCTTTATTCATTCTAGCAATACAGCATGGTGTCAGCATAGTCAGCTTGGCATGCAGAGAGCAGCTCAAGAGGAGTTATCATCAGGGAGCTTCTGTGCTGTTACCAGATCCCACAGATTTTACAGAACGAGTTCAATATTACAAGTTAAACGTGGCCTGTTTAAGCCTTGTAGCTGGAGAATTTGGTTTCATACAATTAAATAACTGTTACCTTGTCACTCTTGTCTTAAGCAGTCACAAATCAGAGAAGTATCCCAGCACATTGTTTGAGAAAACAAGAGTTCGTATGCAAACACTGTTGCTGTCAGTACAATACCTTTAAAACATTTTTTTAATAAATCGAAAGTTATTTTTATTAAAACATGTAGCACTTTTAGTACACAGTACTGAAAGTTAAAGCATCTTTTTCTCATAGCACTGCCCTAGTGCCTGTAATTCTGTCATTGTTAACTTGCAAAATACACTGGAGTTAAATAGAGTCAGTGTTCCTAAGGGGAGGTCACTTTAAATACATCAACACATGAGATACAATGTTGCTGTTTGCAACCTTGAGCAGCGTGCTTTACAGACAAGCTAGGAATGCCCTTTCATCTCATAGAATCACAGAATCACAGAATCAGTAAGGTTGGAAAAGACCATAGAGATCATCAAGTCCAACTTATCACCTATTACCTAACCTAGCCAAACCTGTTACCTAACCTGTTGCCATCCTGCTACCAACACACCATCCTACCTATAACACACTACCCTAATATCTAGGTCATGCCACCAAGTACATCATCCAAACTTTTCTTAAAGACCTCTAGGGACGGTGACTCCACCACCTCCTTGGGCAGCCCATTCCACTGAGAGATCACCCTCTCTGTGAAAAAGTTCCTCCTAATGTCGAGTCTAAATCTCCCCTGCCGCAGTTTAAGACTGTGTCCTCTTGTTCTATCACTTGTAGCCAGAGAGAAGAGATCGACACCCAGCTGGCTACACCTCCCTTTCAGGTAGTTGTGGAGAGCGATAAGGTCTCCCCTCAGCCTCCTCTTCTCCAGACATTTCGCTATTTAGGCAAAATCACAGCATAACTACATTTACCCATATTAACACTGGTATAGCAACATTATCAGATTCACGTTGGGGGAATGGCAGCATTTCCTTTGCATGATCAAAAATTAGAGGACACTTAGGTCAGTCTCATTTTGTTAAACAAAGAACTCACATATTGTATTCAATGCCTGAAAAAAACTTCTAAAATATGCTTATTTGGCGGTATTTTCAAATACCTGAAAAGAAAGACCACATCTCTCTTTTGTCACTGTTGGCTCTTCACTTCTGATCCAGAGATTTTAAATTTTCTGTGTTTCTAAGATGCTTTGAGCATGAGATGTCTCGCCTGATTTAGAGATCCTCTATAACATATAGACTCATTTGGTTACTGACTTTAGTACTTAATCAAAAAAGGGTTAAAGATGGACAGCTCATTTGCAGACACTTCAGGTCTGAGGCCCTGACAATGCAAACTTATGTATTAGTAATTTACGAATCTTTGAAACTGTTCTTTGGCATTAAGACAAACTGGAAGGGAATAAACCCTTCCAAACTGGAAGGGACATTTTAGACTCTCACCCTCCGCAATAGTCTCAAGGTATCCAAAAAGGCCATTTGAGAAAACTCCTTGGTCCAGGTAGATGACTGAGCTGTGCCAGGGGATCACTCAGAAGGATCTTAATTGCACTAGGCCAAACAATGTAAATGTAAATTTACATAACAATGCAAACTTATACCAACAACTTTCCTTAAAGCCTCGGTGAAAACAAACAGGGCACATTTTGTATGATCATGTCTTAATAAATCATTTAATCATGTAATTAAATCATTTAATAAAACTGCCAATTAACTTCTGTTTCATAAAATATACAAATTATGTTTCTTGATTCTTTCATTGTAAGCTTTATCCCCACATTTTTAATCCTTTCAGATAACACACGACCTTGGAATGAACTGTTCATTTCCCAGTGACAGAAATTATTTCTTGAAGACAGAAAACTTATATGTATCAAAATACATGTAAAAAAATGTTGCATGTATAAAAATTATGTGTAAAGCTCCTTTATATTCCATTTCTATATCTTGAAGCAACAGCATTGATATCAGCTAGAAAGCTCACAAGAAATTGTGGGTTATATTTTACATAGTTAGTAAAAGAGAAAGTTCAATCTTGTATTCAACCTAATTTCCATATGCATGGAATAATTCGAGGACATATTTCAGATTACTTTCAGACGGGAAAAACATAAAATCTATACCAAAATCTGATATTTATTTTAATAGTGTGTTGCTAAGAAAATTACCTGCTGGCATTATTTTTATGAAGTATTATGGAAAATAAATTCCAGTTAGATATTTTGTGTAAATTACAATGTAAAACTAAGAAAATCACTGGTTTTGAATGTGTAAACAGGAGCTATATTTTTGTCATATGTGCCACATCAGGTGCTCCAAATGGGAGGGGGAGCCAGGAGACCAGCACGACAGCAAGGCAGGGATCTGACCAGCAAGGGGCTGTCCAGGAGCACCTCAGCAAGAGGAGCAGAGTCTGACGCAAGTGCCCAGGGACAACCAACAGCTCCATGTGGGTCAGGCAGGCCCACAGTGACAAGGAAGGTTCCAGGTCAAGGTAGTTGAGCTAGTGGGGCAGGGGCAGAGGTGGGAACATGTCCAGGCACAGGCAGATAAGCTCAGTCAGAGACCAATGCTGGGGGCCTAAACATCAGTGCAGACCTCAGGGGAAGTGGGGAGCACAGCTCCTTCACACAATACTCTGAACTAAAGTTGGAAACACAGGATCACAAAATTAACTAGGTTGGAAAAGACTTTTGAGATAATCAAGCACAACCTATTAGCTAACACCATCTCATCAACTAAGCCATGGCATTAAGTGCCACATCCAGTATTTTTTAAAAGATCTCCAGGGACAGTGATGACATCACCTCCTTGGGCAGCCAATTCCAATGGCCAATCACTCTTTTTGTGGAGAATTTTTTCCTAATGTGTACCCTAAACTTTCCCTGGTGCAGATTAAGCCTATGTCCTCTCCGTCACTGGTTGACTGGGAGAATATTCTGAGTTGGAAGGGTCCCACAAGGATCATCAAGTCCTAAGCCCATATGGGGGTGAAACCTACACCCTTGGTGTTATTAGCACCATGCTCTAACCAACAGAGTTAATCTCAGGGCTGAGGAGCCATGTGACAACCCTGACCTTGGACAGGCAGCAGACAAGCAGACATGGCCTTGACTCAGGCAACTAAGCCTGAGGATCATATTCAGGATCTTCATGGGCAGTACAGACAGGAAAACTATTTTAGGAGGGAAACGAGCTATAGGGAAAGTAGTTGTGTCATGTCACTTGCCCTCTGGTGCAGCAACTGGTCTCATGTTACTTACTGGCGCTGACATAGCCTCCAGTAGTGGTTTGATGAAAGACATACAACAGATCTCCTGCTCTGTCTATCACAAGCTATGCAACCTACCATTTAAAACAACATCTGTCCGGGTATTTGCTGCATTTTCACTTTCATCTGTATACAGAACACCTATCTAATATGTTGAGCAGATTTAATTCCATCTCAGAACCAATGGAGTTCTTGCACTACGTTCTTCATTTATGAGGATTTTTTAAAGACATACTTTCCAAACTGTGTGCCTTGCTATCCAGATGGACATGACTGCACTGTTCATTTCACATGCACTTGGCAGCTTACTTGAGGTGAAAATAGATATCTCAAAATATCTCACACACCTTAAGAGGTGGATGTGTTGACAATGAGGAGATGCTGAGAGGTGCAATACCTTTTGATACCCACACAATCTGTGATTTGTGTGTTTTTGTGTCTTTTCTTGATCTTCATTGTCATATACCATATTGAGCAAGAAGATCAGCAAAGAGCAAATGTGCATGGCTTTCATCAGCACGTGTCTGCAATTTGTCAGTGTTGGTATTTCAGGACTCATCTTTCCTTTGGGTTAATCTGATTAGACTGTATGTCAAAGTTTCCTGTAAGCCAGCTTGCTGGTAATAGAGTCCAGCCGAGGAAGACTTCATTCCTGAAAAGTGCTCTGCTTATCTTTCAACTGAAGTTTCAGTGTGTCATCACTGATATCAAATCAGTTTTCTTATCCCCTAGATAAAAGTCAATAATTTGCATAAATAATCACATAGAACTTGCCATTTTCCTCACTACCAGTGTCATGAAAGACACTGTAAATTTTAGACAAAACTTAGAATGGTATGGAACCCACAATTCCTTGAATTTTTCCGTGCTTTGTGTTTTTTCCGTTACACAACTGTTGTGATTGGTTTTGAGCAGACTGAGTGACCTGTAGCAGTCAGCCAGAATCACAGCAGTGATTTAAAAGTCACTCACATAGGTGACAATAAAGCAATTATTACAGGCCTTTCCACCTTTGCCTTGGTTGGTTGTTGGAACATGGTGCTGGTGATGACTGGTCACAGCTCACATGTGAAATTATGAAGCAGATATCACTACCATCATCACAATCTGTTCTCTATCTGTTCAGCACGTACAGAAGACAGCAGGGACCATTCCCCATATGTCCACTGAAGTCTACCAGAATGAGAAAACCCTCAGATTTGGAAATATTCAGCTCCTGTTACACAGACTTCCTCTTTCATTTTCCAGGCCTAAGATAAATGACAGTCATAAAATGACAGTCAAACTTAGGAAGCACCTTGCAAAAATAAAAGATCATATGAATTCAGAGATGATTTATATCTCACCATATTTTTTATGTTTAGTTTTGCTTCCTGTAATTAATTTTATTGCATTTTAGAAAGCTAAACACAGGAAGATCATGTTCTTTAGAAGTGATTACCTCTACAACAATTGCATGCTTCTTCAAGTTAATGAATCTGTACAGTAATGTTTACCAGGGAGATAGAGATACACCTGACTTTGGACTAACCATTACTACTTAGGCATTCCAAGTCACACCAGTAACTTCCTCTGGTCACTTTTGCAATATCTTGCATTTAGTTAAGACCATGTCCTTATCTTTATAGTCCACTATGCCTTTATTCTAGGGACAGTATAATATCTTTTCTTTTTTAAAATGAGGCTTGTAATTCCTTATATTTTTAACTTATATTTTAATGTGATTCATGAAATCCTTCAAGTGCCCAAATGAGAAATAACATTTTCTAGAATTATTTTATTTCATGATAAATAACAAAAATATATAGTGCATGATGCATATAAACAAACTAAGAAATTGTTTTAAAATATAAAACAGAATAGAATTCTAGAAATGATCATTAATTTTTGGTGATTAATTGTTAAATTTATACCAAATTATCAAGCAAGGAACTAATTACTTTCTTGCATTAACTACTATATATATATGTGTGTATGTGTCATTTTTCCCAGCGTGGGGCTGATCTCATTCTCATTCAGATCAATAGTAATTTTTCAATTTAACTCAACGGGTGTTAGATAAGCTTTTCTGGGAAAAGTACTTTCCACAAGCCGATTGAAAACACAGAGATTTTCCATATAAAAAGACATCTACATGATTATCCCATTAAAGTAACAATGTAATTCTTATTCTACAGGTCACAGTTCTAAGGACTTGCACCCAAAGTAGCAGAATCTTCATGAGTTACATCCTGTGATTTTTGCAAGGTCATTTTCTTACACTCTTGTGGTCTGAATACACAAAAAAATTAGCCTAAGGAGTCACAGTCCTAGAAGTGTATCAAACACATTGTAGGGGTTTTATGGCAAAGTACCACTTACTTCCCACTGAAGAAGACTCTTCACCATATTTCATTATTAATTCTGAAATTACTTACATCTTCTCTGAAGGACTCAATTGAAGCCATAAATTGGGGACTGGTTACATCTGTTAGAATGATATCACTTCACTTGCGTCACTTGCATGTTTCATAAAGAATATTTTTAGATATTAGGAAAGAGAACGTATGTATCAATCACCTCTTAGGATAATATCCAGTATGTGTAATCATGCAGGCAACCTTCATCACAGAGTGCAAGAGCTGTGTGAGTTAGAAGGGAAGTTAAAGATCATCTAGTTCCAACTTTCCTGCTGTGGACAGAGGCACCTTCTACTAGACCAGGTTGC